>CAUYRT010025989.1:0-28953 GCA_963574885.1 Lepilemur ruficaudatus | reverse complement strand
TCCTTCTGTCTTTGAGAGAAGGCCTGACAGCTGTGTGTATATTGATACTACTTAGATACAGACATCACACTGTGTGTGACTAAAGGTGATCTACACAGTTGCTCTATTTCTTAAAGTTACTTAGGTCTATTTTACTTCATCGTAAAAACAACAACAACAAAAAATACTTTTAGAGCCCTTTTAAGGCTAAGTCTACCTAAAAGATGGGTCTGGGTTGATTTGATTATTGGTTTTGTGCACGCAGATATTGTACAAAGAGAACTTGAGCACGGGGACCCCTGTACCTGTCACTCCTGAGATGGAGCGAGTCAAACGCAATCAAGAGAACTTTAGCTCGGTATTTGGGAGAAAGCTCCTTTAACTCCATATTAAAAAATAATAATTTCTCTCAAACAAAACTTTTCACTATTAGTCCCTTTATAATAATCAATTTAACAAAATCTTTTTTAAAAACATCTCACCAACTGAATCCTTCCACTTTTCAGATCTCCTACTCACCATGTGGTTCTAATGTTTTATACTTTCTATAACAGTCCCTTGAAATTTTTAATTGGTTTCTTTCCTTCTCTTTTCACCTTAATGTTACTGCTGGGACTTTTGAAGTTAACTGATTTCCAGAAAAGAAAAACTGAACACCGAAGCTCTTATTTACTTGGAACACTTTTTATCTGATCTTTCTGGGTTAGCTGTTCCAAGAAAAGATACTGGATTCCAAGCCACATGTAGAAACAGTGGCTCTTGGTTGGGAGCAGGGGTTACCTTGACACAGATTGTATTCAAGTAAACAGGAGCATCGCTCAGCATTGGGACCAAAGCAATCTTATTTTAATACTTGTAAATAAGCTATTTCATGAATAGAAATTGAAGACTTCCAATTTCTTTAAAATACGCATATCAGATCATGAGCTTACATTTAATGTTATTTTCTCTTTTATTAATATTGTTGCTGAAAAACTCTATAATACACAAATAGTCTGTGAAACTTGTATGTAAGGATCTTAGGTTCATTTATGCCTGAGATGGAGAATCAAACGTCATTAGGAAATTTTAGCTGGATTTTTTTGGAGGGTGGGGACAGGATTAATCCAAAATACTTTTAATTGTCAGTTTAAATATTTTCTAAACGTTTGATTCTTTCACATAATTAGATCAGTAACTTTCTTTGGTCCTACTGTCTTTTTGTTTTGTTTTTAATTACAATTCACTAACAATCCTTAAATTTTGTTAAATTTTCAATGTAAGTTAATATGTCTTTTGGAATGTTATATTCATTGCTTTCCCTGTGGGTTTATTATTATTCCTTTCATTGAAAGGCTTGCATCAATTTTTAAGATTATTTTTAAATTATTTCCCTATAAGAGTAAGTATATTATTATTTGTATCTACTCGAAACCTTAATGATCTTCAGGGTCTTGGACAACTTCTATTTTTTCTGAAGTAACCATTTGAGTTAATTTTTACATAGGTTGCATTTAGGCAAAATTGTCCAGTGGTGCAAAGGCCTTTTAAATACTATGGAAAATAAACATAAACAATACCATATATTAAAATATCAACTTTTAGACTTGACCATCTCTAACAATCTGAACTTGTTCAACAAAGACCAATTTTGCTATATTGTGTAGATTTGGTCTGAGGTTTTAAATACCTGTTATACTGTAAGACAAACATTCTGTGTACGGAAAATAAATATTTGCTAATCTAATTTAAAAATTTTTTTCTGTGGTACACTGAACATTTTAGTGCTGTTATGAAATAATTTATATTTTTTCCCTTAAATCCTAACATAGGAAATAAATGCTTATATTTGATTTTAGAGTAAAAAGATGAACATCAAATACACTGGCACATCAGCTAAAGAAATATGAAACATATTCTCACCCAGATCTGTGCCTGCACGGAAAGTTTGACCTGGTGAATTTGTCTTTCCTGTTTGATGTCTGTAGTCTCATGCTAGGTTCCCTACAAAGTAAATGAAAGGGCTGTGTTGACTGCTCTTGTTTTTTCTGGATGCTTTCTTGTGTCATACAGGTGTTGTATAAAGAAAACGTTGGAAAAGGGATTCCGATCCCCATCACTCCAGAGATGGAGAGAGTCAAACACAATCAAGAGAACTTTAGTTCGGTACTTAAAAAAAAAAAAATCCCTTTAACTATTTTAAAAATGTTTTAAAAAGATTAATGGCTAGGTTTTTAAAAATCTAATCAACTTAACCCCATTAAAAAAAATTTGACTCGTGTTGTTCCCAACTTAATGCTGCCATTTCCTATGAATTGGTTTTCCCGTTTTGGTTAAATATTAATATAATCATTTGACTTAATTTTAAAAAGTGTCCAATATTATATTCCAGCTTTTAAAAAACGTAACATTCTCAGTGTCTAAGCATCTACATTATCCTCCTTTGGCAAATTTGATCTGAACCTAAAGCTTAAAAAAATTTATTGTGCAAAGATCCCATTGTTGGCCTCATCTCCTATTTTAACCTTCTCTGTCTCTACTGGAATTTGTGTAAATATTTTGAAGTTTCCCCTTTTTTAGCATCTTGTCATTGCTCTCCATTTGCCTTAAACATAATTCTTCCCATTATGTTCATCCAAACTAAAAATTAAATACTTTGACTTCTTTTGAAAGTGAACAAAAGAAGATTTGTATGTATCTTTGTATATAAAAGTTTGTAAAACCCAAATATCCTTATGTGATTAATTAATAGCATTTTCAAATCAAAAATAACTTCCTTCGTTCTGTTTCTGTCTCTTGTCTGTTTCTATATTTTTCCCTCCTCGTAACAAGCTGGGGAAGACTAACGTTCCCTTCATTTCTCAGTGCTGCAGAGATGAGTACAAACAATAAAGATAACAAAACTTTCTTTTCATATTTCTTAGTTTTAGCTGCTCTTTCCTGCATTCCTTTGCTTTTGAAGATGTCTTTAGACTCACAGGTTGAGTCTAAAACCTTTGGCGTTTCACCTCCTCTAACTCATTCATTCTCTTCCTCCCTCTCCTCCTACCTTCGACTGCGCCAAGGCGGAGGGAAAGGGACTGATTGATCTCTTTTTTTGTTCTGGATGCTTTCTTATCACACAGGTGCTATACAAAGAAAACCTGGGGACAGGAATTCCAATCCCCATCACTCCTGAGATGCAGAGAGTCAAACACAATCAAGAAAACCTTAGCTCGGTATTTTTGGGGAAAAAAAAAAGATGCCACCTGACCTTAGGCTTAAACTGATCCTTAACATTTATTCTTTTTTTTATCTACTTCCCTTCCTTTGCTTCTAATGTATTTTAGCAAAAAAACACAGTTTTTAATTTCTATAATAGCTAATTTTTACTTCACCTGGTATTTATTAATATAAACATTTAAGAAAAATAGTCTTTAATTTGTGTGGATAATAGCAAAACCGAGTTCTAACAATCTGAAATCCCTATGTGATTGTGTAGGAGGCACCATGCTCATAGAAATGAAAAAATTAACGTGGTGACTCTGACAGCCTTCCCCAGCAGCTGAGGTCCTTGCTTCCCTTGGGGGCAGCGTCCCCATCCCAATAATGGCTTCTATTAAAGTATTACACAGTATGTGGCATCTTGTCAGCTGTAACGTCTGTCTCCTTGGACTACTGTTATTCTGTAACAAGGAAGTTGACCTCACACTTAAAAACCTCCCTACAAATGAAATGTTCCTTATGGTTGTTTTCTGGATGCTCTCTCGTCACACAGGTGTTATACAAGGAAAACATGGGCAAGGGAACCCCTTTACCTGTCACTCCAGAGATGGAGAGAGTCAAACACAATCAAGAAAATATTAGCTCGGTACTTTGGCAAGAAAAGAAAAAAACTACTTCTTTAATGATTTAAAAAACTACTTTCAAGATTTAAAATAATACATATTAATCCTACTTTTAAAAGACAGATTTTGTGAATTTCTTTACCACATTGATCCGTCTTTCCTTTGGGCTACTCCGAGCCTAACCCCTTGATAACAAGATTGCTTTAATCCATAATTTAAACTTCTAATATCAAGAAGTAACAGATTTTCCTATAAAACATCTTTTTGCTTATCTCTCCCCAAGCTTACTTTCTGTCCACTGCCCCCAAGGTCTCTTTGTTTTAGATACTCTTGAAATTTGAGGTGGGGGTGGATGAGGAGATACTTTTCCTTGAATATTGGAATAGTGATTTGGTTGTGTGTTTTTTGTTTGTTTGTCTTTTTGAGACATAGTCTTGCTCTGTTTCCCCGGCTACGGTGCAGTGGCATCATTATAGCTCACAGCCACCTCCTGGGCTCAAGCGATCCTCCTGCCTCAGCTTCCCGAGTAGCTGGAGCTACAGGCCCATGCCACCACACCTGGCTAATTTTTTCTATTTTTAGTAGAGACAGAGGTCTAGCTCTTGCTCAGGCTGATCTGGAACTGCTGACCTCAAGCGATCCTTCTGCCTCAGTCTCCCAGAGTGCTAGGATTACAGGTGTGAGCCCCACACCTGACCTGTTATGTTTTTGTGTTGATGACTTCAGGTTCTAATTTACCCTGTCAGATTTGGACAAAGAGACCTTGGGAAAAATAATCCCTGATCCTCTCCTTCAAGGATAATGATTTACATTATGATCCAGTAGTGATTTGGGCAATTGATTATCAATTTACTTAGTGTCACCAGAACAGACTTTTGTTTTTACCAGTTTTTTTTTTTAATTATTGTTCTTTTGTTTTATCATGGACTTTAACTGCTAACAATAGTAAACCATTTCCTTTAAGTTTGTGCTCTATGTATGACATTACATATGTTTATAAATTACCGGGGATGGAGGTTTGTGGGGACTTCAGCTTTCTGTGGTGAACAACCTTGTTGGCCTCCACCTTTACAATGTCTGCAGGTTTATCCAACCCTTGAGCACAAGGCTTCTAAACATTAGCATCACAATCACCTGGAGGGGTTTGGGCAGCTGGATTGCTGGGTCCTGCCCCCATAGTTTCTTATTCTGTAGGTCTGGTACAGGGCTAGAGGATTTGCATTGCTAACAAGTTCTCAGGTGACGTTGCTGTCCCAGGGACCCCACTTTGAGAATCACTGCCGTATCAGAATTCTTCCTCTTAAATGCCCTTTCCTAAATCTCCCGTGTTTCCAAGAATGACACTGAGGGAGACATGGGGGTTGAGGATTTATCATGATGTTTCCTGTTCTTGTTTCCTATTGATTTACCATAATGGTGATGTAAGTGCCAAAAACATTTTACCTGACTGATAAAGCTTGATGTTGTACTAAACTAATGCAAGAGGCAGAGCACAGAGGACAATAAGGAAAAAGGAGTAGGGAAACCCTCTGCCTTGTCTGAGTGCCTACAGTTTTACTGGTATGTCTATGAGAGCTTAAGTGCCACGGAAAGGTCCTGTCACCAGCTGCTATATTGGGAGCAGCCTCAGCATTCTCAGCGTGATTCAAGCCCATGCCTGTAACTCCTGTTTGGTTATCTGTCAGGGGCCTGACATTCACAGACTAGCGGTAAAATGATGGTGGTCTCTCATCCTTTTGGGAACACCATAGTTCTCTCTTGCAGTCTGCAAGGGTTTCAGGGCAGGGTCCTAGCCTGGAAATGTGTGTCTTGCTCTAACTATGCCCAACTCCCTTTGGAAACATACTGCTTTCCATTTAACCTTATTGCCCAAATGGTACCCTGAGCATCATCCAAAGTTTTCTGTTGTTCCGTTTCCTCTTTTGGTAACTGTAACTCTTTTTTTTTCCTTTTGGCTTTTTGGACCCGTTGGATTCGCATAGGTTTTGTACAAGGAAAATGTGGGGAAAGCCACCCCAACCCCTGTCACTCCAGAGATGCAGAGAGTCAAACGCAATCAAGAAAACATTAGCTCGGTATTGTCTTAAGAAAGTGCTTTTCATTTTGCAAAAGTAACCCCTGCAGTTTGGCCTGCTCCTAACCCTATCCCAGGCTAAAAACAAACAAAATGCCAGTTACATTTGCATCTAAATATCATACTACATGTACTTTTGCCATTAGCTATTTTTTAAGCTTTCTTCTTGAGAGCCGATTTTGCTAATAATAGCAATAGATTAAACATAGCGTTTTCCCCCTAAATTGCATTATATACAATAGTAAATATTGCTTCCTAGTGACTTTCGGGTACCACTTTGTATCTCACAGGTGTTGTACAAAGAGAACCTGGGGAAAGCAACCCCCACACCCCTCACTCCTGAGATGGAAAGAGTCAAACGCAATCAAGAAAACTTTAGCTCGGTATTTCAGAGAGGAGAAATAAACCGTTAAAATTTTAACAAGACTGGCAAACATGGTTATACCACTAATTTATCTCACAATGTTTCCAAAACTTTTGTGTATTTTTTAAAATTCTTCCTTGTCCACTTAAAAACAACAACCTGACCCCACCAGCTCATACTGATTTTTACTTCTATCTTAATCTTGTGCTTTGTACCGTAACATTTTAATGGCTTTCTCTTCCTGAGGTGTTTCTTATAGAGTGTGATATAATTGAGCCATAACACCAGCTAAATGATGATTTTTCTGAACTGGTTTTCTGCTTTCTGATGCCTGGATGCTCTTTTGGCTCCCCTAGGTATTGTACAAAGAGAATATGAGAAAAGCAACTCCGACACCTGTTACTCCAGAGATGGAGAGAGCTAAGCGCAACCAGGAAAACATTAGCTCGGTATCTTCTAGGATTAAAAAGGAGTAGTGCAACAACTTGGAAAATAACATTTTAACATCATAAAAATGTGCCTTTCTTATTCAACTGAAAAACACACTAAAATTTAAAAAGAGAAATGCAACATCTTGGAAAATAACATTTTAACACCATAAAAATATGCACTTTCTTATTCAACTGAAAATTTACACTAAAATTGACATAACTATGCTTTTAAATTCCAAATGATCATACTAAACATAAGTTAATTGCCCATGTTTACTTTACTCGAGGAAGTTTTATATAACCAACTATAACAAATTTACTTCCTAACATCCTCAATCTTTTGCTCTTTAAGATATTTTATGAAACTGGTAATACTCTGAAATAGATGTCTTCTTTGGCTTTGATGTTTTGGGTTTTTAGTGTCTGGAGGACTTTGATTTCTATGTCAGCATACTGGTTTATGAAATCTGGACTTAACCTAAGAAAAATGATCACTTGTTTTAAAGGATGGTCCTTCAAATTCCCTTCATTATCAGATTGGGTGCCAAATCCCATCAAATATGCTGGTGCTGATGTTATAATTTCTAGCAGATCCAAGAAGCCACTTTCTTTCTTTTCCTTTCAAAATTATATGGTGCCCCTTATCTTTTGAAAATGAAAGTTTTCAAATATCCTTTGAAAATGAAAGTTTCATTTTCAAAGTCAAAACGAGTCTTTTCTGCTTCGAGCCCTCCCTGTCCTCAGGCCTGTCCTACTGTTGGCCATGTGTCTCCCTGGGTCTTTCAGCTGGCCCAAGCATCCCTCTCTAGCTCCTTCCACCTCCACCTGTTGGAAAGGCTTTGAAACTTCAGAATTAGGACAGCGCCATAACCAGTACTCTTTCACGGTCTCTCCTCGATCAGGTTCTTTATTCTGATAGCTTCCGGAAACAAATACAAGGCAAAGCTGCCTATGTGTTGGATACCCCCGAGATGAGACGAGTGAGGGAGACCCAACGGCACATTTCAACGGTGAGTCAGGAATTCTCTAGGATTGGTTGGCCAGCCCACTGGAACAGGTACAAAGGGAAATGGTCACATCACCATATTTTCATAAAGTGAATTCATGACATTTCAGGTGAAATATCACGAAGACTTTGAGAAACACAAGGGGTGCTTCACACCAGTGGTAACGGATCCCATCACTGAACGAGTAAAGAAGAACACACAGGACTTCAGTGACATTAACTACCGAGGTATTCAAAGGAAAGTGGTAGAAATGGAACAAAAACGGAATGACCAGGATCAGGAAACTATCACAGGTAATTGAGCCAGGGTGCGTGGGTGGGTTGGGGGGAATCAACTTTGAGGAGAGTAGAACAAAAGTGACATTATCTACATCAAGTCCAAGCATAAAGGACCTCAATCTGTTTTCAGTAAGTGTGCAAGAAAGCCCCTATTTATCTCATAGCTTGCAAAACTGACATCTCTTTCACCTCATCTTTGTTCTCCTCTGAGCAGAAGACATGACCCAACCTCAGTAAGAGTGATTCAATCCTCTGTGGTGGTTTAAATTCATGCCTTGGTTTTCAATTTATTGGAAAAGTCCAAGAATACCTGTTCTAATCATTGGTTTCCCTTTCAGGTTTACGTGTCTGGCGTACTAATCCTGGTTCAGTTTTTGACTATGATCCAGCAGAAGACAACATTCAATCCCGAAGCTTACACAAGATTAACGGTAGGTTATGCTACAAAAGGCTTACCACATACACATCACATACATATCACCATTTAGTGGGCTAGAGTCAATGACTTTTTCACTCTGAAGTTCTTTCCCTCCAGGCTGTTCAATTTTCTGGAGTTGCCCATTCAGCATTAAAAAACAAAAAAAACTCATTTTCTAGACAAGTTCAAGTTAGGAAAACTGTTTCATTACCTCAGTGCATGTCTCCTTCAGGCCCTATTATTGTCATTTCATTTTTTTTTTTCCCCTAAAGAAAAAAAGGTAGTAAATCTTTCTATTGGAGCAATAATGAAAATAAAATACATAGATAAAAAGAAAAAAATGAATTCGACCATTAGGAACTTTCTGAGCTCTTTTGCATCAAGGATAATCATTCATTCAATAGAACAGGCTGCATGCCTTTATGCCTTCTATTGATGTTAAAAAGTAGAATAATATGTAATGCCATACCTCAAAGGATTTATAAGCTAGTGTATGGAAGAAGAGAGACAAGTAAATCCCATGAAATTTTAAAGGTGTGCCCACAGTATTGTGGGAATACAGAGAAAGAGTATCTAAATTAATTTGGAAGTTAGGGAGGACTTTCTGGAAAAGTTGGAGATGGAGTTTGAATGTGAATATTACTATCCATTCATTTTGGTGAGCGAGGAAAATGGGCAGGGTGAAGGGAAGTAGTGGTAGTTACAGCCAGACTCTCGGATTTGAAACCTGGCTGTGCCACTTAACTGTTACTTATTTAGGCTCTCCTCTGTAATATCAGGATGGCAACCATACAACAGAAGAGCCGTGAGGGTTTAATCCACAGAAAACTATTTAAAACTATGCTTGGTGAAAAATAACAATTACTGAGATTCCATTACTGTTAGGCATTACTACCATAGAAATTTCATCTCTGCTACATCTCTCCTAATCACATCTTTCCCAGTCCAAGCTCAGCGTAAGGGCCGAGAGCAGTCACGATCTGCCAGCGCTCTGAGCATCAGTGGGGGTGAAGAGAAGTCTGAGCATTCGGACCACCACCTCTCCACCTATAGTGACGGAGGTATCTTCTTCTCTGCAACCTCATCAGGTACAAGCAGATGGCACTGACTTTGGCAGTCATGGCCAGCCAGCTTACTGAGAGTTAATAAAAGAGATGCTTTGAGAAAAAAAAAATTAATTTTTTTGATTCTTTCTTCTAATGAGAAAAAGACTAGAATTGTGGAGGGTCACATGAAGTTAAACGCTTCATTTTCATTAATTTTATTAGATCCTCCCTTCTTGGAAATGATTCTTTTTAAGTTGGGGAAAAAGAGAACACTGCTCAGCTGCTAAACACAGCTAAATGATATCTAGCCATGATTTCTTCTTCTAAACCATTTCCTTTCTTTTCAGCTTATAAACATGCAAAAACTACAGAACTCCCACAGCAACGATCATCTTCAGTTGCTACCCAACAGACAACGGTATCCTCTATCCCATCTCATCCATCTACTGCTGGAGTAAGTAAATAATAAAGAACTCACTCAAATCATTCTTATCTTTTGATATGTGCAAAAACAATTATAGCTATTCTGGTCTTTTATTTTTTAACCAACTCTTCTATTTTATATAATGCTCTTTTACTATACATCTCATGTTAATGTTAATCACAAAATCATTACCTAATCCAAAATAATGAAAAACCATTATTCAATGATTAAAAAAAAAAAAAACTAGAGCAAAACATTGGTTTTGGCTCATTGGTCTCACACGATCTTAAACTAAACACGTGCCACTTGGAATCACTCTCCATGAACGTACACACAGGCACCGGAGCCCCTTCCGCAGTAAGGCCACGCGCCCGGACGTGAGGCGCGCAGAGATGACGTAACGGGAGCCGTAGGGACGGTCATTTCGTTCCGTGCTTCGGGACTCTTCCTTGAGTCTTAGATTTGGGTCCCTATTGGTAAGAAGAGCTACCGAAAAGGTCGTAATACCACAGAAGAAAGAACCACTACGTAATCGAGAAAATGCCTCCTCTTGAAACGGATGTAGTGGTGCAAGCAGAAGAGGTA
This sequence comes from Lepilemur ruficaudatus, assembly GCA_963574885.1. NCBI lineage: Eukaryota > Metazoa > Chordata > Mammalia > Primates > Lepilemuridae > Lepilemur > Lepilemur ruficaudatus. The sequence goes on along the minus strand of CAUYRT010025989.1, from coordinate 18,541 downwards.
GAAAGGGTTGATACTCGTTTAATACAGAGTCTTAAAGACTTAAGCACGATGATCAAGAGGGTCATGTCAGAGTGCTTGGAAAACATCAGGGAGTTGAGAGGGTTAACAGAAATGACCAAGCTGGATTGGCCACAAAATCAGATTACTGAAGTAAAAGCACAACAAGACAGAGTCTCACAGAACGCAGAGAAAAGGGGAAAAGAAATTAAGATACGAAGAGAGGAAAAGGAGAGATCCAGAGGGCCGGTCCAGGAGATACAATCTACAGGTAATAGGACTACCTGAAACAGAGGACAAAGCAAATGGAGCTGAAATGATAATTAAGGAACTAATTGAAGAAAATTTTCCAGAATTGAAGAATGAACTAGATCTACAAGTAGAAACGGTTCAGAGGGTACCTTTAAAATTTAAGGAAAAGAAAGCAACACCTAGGCCTATCCTGGTCACATTTTTAAATTACAAGGACAAAGATAAAATTTTGCAAGCATCCAGACAGAGAAAGCAGGTTACCTATAAAGGGACAAAAGTCAGGCTGACCTCAGATTTTTCTCTTGCAACTCTAAATGCCAGAAGACAATGGAACAGTATCTACAGAGTTTTAAGGGAAAATAATTTTGAGCCAAGAATTATATACCCTGCCAGGCTATCATTTCTGTGAAGGCAACTGGAAGACATTCTCAGATATGCAGGGGTTAAGAAAGTATATCAACCAAGAACCTTCCTTGAAAATTTTGCTTTATGATTTACTGCAGCCAAGAAAGAGCCAGAATTAAAATAACTCAAGTAGGGAAGCAGTTGTTTGAAAGAATTAATGGTAAACACTAAAACTAGTTAAGGAACATTAAGTTTAAATTGTTATATATAGAGTATTAAAACTAAATACAAAAACAGAAATGTAAGCTGGGTCTAAAATTTCAGTTTAGATAGATTTAAACTGTGAAAGGGCATGCCAGATGTACAATATATTGGTATATTGGACAAGTAAATACTGTTTAATTTTTAGTATGTAGTATTATAGATAAAAATATGCATGTTCTTAATCTAAATATAAGTAAAATGAAAGGGTTTTGTCACTGTAGACCAGACAGACAGAATAAAAGCATTCTAAATGTAATCTGTCAAAATTGGAAAACAGTACAGGCTTTCCCCCTTGTTTTTAATTATAAGTGAGAAAAAAGTAGCAAGTTTTCCATAATGTTAATACTGGTTGGGGACAGTGTAGATAAAACCTGTAGTATGTACATGTTGCATGGAGAAAAACAATAGTTACTGCATCATATAGTAGTTCATGTAAGTAAATTTGACATTAATGTAAGTGTTAGGGACAAAAATAGAATATATATATTCCAATTTTTGGATTACATAAGAAATGGTAAGAAAACAAGAAAACATAGCAAAAGAAAAACAGTAAGGAAGCATTTAAATTAGCTTATAATAGATTGACAAATGTACAGATGAGTTATACTCATAAACTGGGTAAATATCCCTGTTAAAAAAAATTGAAATTGGGTAAAAAAATCAGTCTCTAACCTGGGATACCCACATTTGTATAAAGCAAATGATAAAAGGATTTAAAGATAATAGAAACTGGCCAGGCAAGGTGGCTCACGCCTGTAATCCTAGCACTCCTGGGAGGCCAAGGCAGGAGGATTGCTCAAGGTCACGAGTTCGAAACCAGCCTGAGCAAGAGTGAGACCCATCTCTACTAAAAAAATAGAAATTAATTGGCCAACTAAAAATATATAGAAAAAACTAGCCAGGCATGGTGGCACATGCCTATAGTTGCTTGGGAGGTGAGGCAGAGGGATTGCTTGAGCCCGGGAGTTTGAGGTTGCTGTGAGCTAGGCTGATGCCATGGCACTCTAGCCTGGGCAACAGAGTGAGACTCTGTCTCAAAAAAAAAAAAAAAAAAAAAAGAAACTATAGGTCATAGAAATGGAAATAGAGAACAACATTTTTTTGTTGGACAGAATCCAAGCATATCACATGATGTTTTGTATAAAACATACAGGATGTAATATTCAAGAGACTTTATGTGATAAATAACATGGCATTCATATGTAAAATAAATATTCATATGTAAAATAAATATAAATAAATATGATAAAATATCTTGATATGGGTTGTAGTTTTATGTAAATCAATATACATGTATTTTAAAACATGTACATGTAAAATTAGTAAATTTTATGTACTTAAAATTCATTGAGTAATCCTTCAAATAAAGAGAATATATATAGTAAAAAAAAAAAAAAAAAGATGTATATACAGGCCAGGTGCAGTGGCTCATGCCTGTAATCCCAGTACTTTGAAAGGCTCAGGTGGGAGGACTGCTTGAGCCCAGCCTGGCCACCATACCAAGACTCTGTACAAAAAATTTAAAAATTAGCTAGGCATGGTAGCCCAGCTATCAGGAGGCTGAGGCAGGAAGATCACTTGAGCCCAGGAGTTCAAAGCTGCAGTGAGCTATGTTTGTGCCACTGTACTCCAGCCTCGGCAACAGAGTGAGACCCTGTCTCTAAAGAAAAAAAAAGAAAAGAAAAAAAAATAAAAAGAATGTGCACACACATACACATGCCATGTCTTAGATCTCCCCTGTTAATATATATTGAAAAAGGAAGCCAAATCATGTTCACAACTCACCAGGCTACTTTAAAATCCTTAGTTTAGGCTGGCTGTGGTGGCTCACACCTATAATCCTAGCACTTTGGGAGGCCGAGGCAGGAGGATTGCATTAGGTCAGGAGTTTAAGACCAACTTCAAGAGTGATACCCTGTCTCTACTAAAAATAGAAAAACTAGCTGGGCATCATGGTGTGTGCCTGTAGTCCCAGCTAATCGGGAGGCTGAGGCAGGAGGACCATTTTAGCCCAAAGTGACTGCACTACTTTACATTCCTACCAGCAGTTGATGACAGATCCAATTTCTCCACATCCTTTCTAACACCTGTTATTGTCTGTTTTTTGTTTACCATTCTGGCATGTGCAAAGTGGACCTCACTGTGGTTTTGGTTTGCATTTTCTTCATGACTAATGATGTTGACCATCTTTTCATGTGCTTGTTGGGTGGCTATTTGTATATCTTCTTTGGAGAACTATCTATTCATCCTTTGCCTTCTTTTTTTTGGTGTTGAGTTGTAGGAGTTCTTTATATATTCTAGTTATTAATTCTTTATCATATATATGATTTACAGTTTCTCCTATTTTGTGGGTTCTTTTTACCTTCTTGGTGGTGGTTGCATATTCTCTTTTGCACAACTTAGGTCTGTGGAGTAAGTCATGAGGGATCTTACAATTGAGTGTGTTTGGGTTAATTGCTGCAAATCCAATATATAATGTTTTCCCCCCTTCCCATCCTCATGAATAGAAAATCTTCCGTGCCATGTATGACTATATGGCTGCAGATGCCGATGAGGTGTCCTTCAAAGATGGAGATGCTATCATAAACGTCCAGGCTATTGACGAAGGCTGGATGTACGGCACCGTGCAGAGGACTGGCAGGACCGGCATGCTCCCAGCCAACTACGTTGAAGCTATTTAGGCATTTCAGAGCATCACACCTGTGTGCAGGACCTACGAATCCTGCAGTTGATATTCAAGTTTAGACTCTCCACTCTTACACAAGTTCTCAAGCTGCCTCTGGTTATTTGGTGTCAATATGATTTATGGTAGTACCATCCTTCTTCCTTTAGGTTTTAAAATAAGTTTAATTTCGGAATAGACATTTTAAAGGATTCTGCAATGTTCTATTACTGCTGTATCAACCTGGAGTCTTTCTGTCATAAAAATGGTTAACATTGTTTCTCTGCTAAAACAGAGATTCTGAACATGCCAAACACACTAAAGGAAAAATGGAAGAGATATTCACCTTTTCCTTGCTTACTGATTGCTAGTGCTTGTATTTCTAATTTTGAAATTATAAAGCCAATAGTCAATATAAACTGGTGATAAACTGGCAACTAATAAAATCTATAATTCTGCAACATACCCTGCTGATGGAATGAGTATTATTTATTTTTAATGGTTTTAAGATCTACCAATAAAAACATCATTAAAGCAAATCTTTTACAAAGTACACTATAAAAAGTATCTAAATTTTTTTTAAAATATCTTGTTAAAATGCACAAGAGAAGACATTCTCAAAACTCTGTCCATACTTGCATTCAGCAGGCTTCCCTTATAGCTTTAGGAACAGCAGTGGGATCAGATCTTTTCCATCTGCATCTGGTGGCCTGGCAGTATGTGGCAAAGGCAACGGGTGGAGAGACACCAATAATGGCTTAATGCTCAAGTTTAAGGGATACTTCGCCAAAAGCACTAGATCCATCCCTGTAACTTTAGAGCTATAGCAATGCTACTGTCTCAAGCTGTTTAATGTGTCTCTGAGACTCACAGGGAGTGCTCTAGTTAAGAGAGTACACACACTTGTGAATGATCAGGGGTACACCTGTCTGCCAGGCACTGTGCTAGATGCTGGAGTTCTAGTGATGAACAAGAGACAGTTGGCGTCCTTAGGGAGTCTTGGAGTCCCAAGAAAACGCAGACCATGCTTAAGCATATTGATGGTGGGTGATGGCCACTTACTCCAGCAGGGATAGGAAACCTGCAGCCTTAAGGCCACATGTGGCCTTCTAGGTCCTTAAGGGCGGCCTTTTGACTGAATCCAAATTTTACTTTTTTAGACTAGTCAAGTAGTGAGAAGGGGGAAGTAGAACAAAGAGTTCAATGTGTAACTGTGAACAATTAAGAGACGTAACTCACTACCTTTGGACAAGCCACTGAATCCAAATTTTACAGGACAATTCCTTTTATTAAAAGAGGTGCAGCAGAAAAAGATGAAGCTTTTCTTGCCTCCTTTGGTGCTTAAAAAAGAACCATCTTGAAATCAGAAGGTGACAGGTTCCCCACTTCTGTGTAGCTGAGTGGATTCCCTCCCTCCCCGACCCCTAACTTTTGGAACACCACAAACCATATGCTGTCTCTACTACAACGGACTGGCTTAGTTTTTAATTTCCTATTTACTTTGAGGGTCTGCCAAGTACACTTTGCAGTTGCTGTTACAAATAAAACAAAAAGATACAACTTTTTTCACTTAATCTTAGATTTCTCTTTAAAGTTAGTTAAATTTTAAACGTACATTTGGCACTCCGAATCTTTGTGTTCCATATCCATGGATTTAACCAAGTGCATATCAAAAATCGTCAGAAAAAAAATGGATGGTGGCATCTGAACTGTATTGGTACAGATTTTTTCTGTTATTCCCTCAACAATACAGTATAACAGCTATGTTTAATGTTTATATAAATGTAAATATGTAATATTTACATAGCATTTACATTGTATTAGATATTATAAGTAATCCAGAGATGATTTAAATTGTACAAGAGGATGTACACAGGTCAGATACAAATACTACGACATTTTATTAGGGACTTGAGCATCTGTGAATTTTGATATCCACCAGGTTGGCGGTGGGGGGGTGGTGGTCCTGGAACCAATCTCCCACGAATACCAAGGGACGACCACCACACACAAAAGTCTAGAATCTTCCACCTCAAAAATTATCAACTCATGGTTAATCTTGTTTCTGCTCCGTCCCATAAATACTTTCATTAACTTAAAAGTGAATCCTATTAGTCACATTTCAGTGTGCATCTCAAAAGACTCTCTTAAAATGTTAATCACAACAAAATTAACACAACTTAAAAACTGGCAATCAAAACCTAGTGTTCGAATTTTCCTGTTCATCTAATTTTTCCAGCTGTTTGTGCCTGCATTTTTGTCAGCACAGTGGTACTAGGAAAGTTTTGTAAATATCTCCACCACCACAGACTCACAGGACTGTAAAGTCTGCAGAGAGCCTCAGTGACCAGAGTCATTCCATCTCAAGAGGGTATAAAAGGGGGAAGTTACGTCTACGGGGTACACCTGAACCAAATCTCACACTCAAATAAATGTGTTATGAATTGTATTGTGTTCCTGCAAAAATCATGTTTAAGCCCTAACTCCCAGTACCTCAGAATGTTGACCCTATTTGGAAATGGTGTTGTTACCGATGCTATTAGTTAAGATGAGGTCATTATGGTGAGCCCTCATCCAACAGACCTTGTGTCTTTAGAAAAAGAAATTTGGACAAATAGGCAAACAGGAAGAAAATTAATGTGAAGATGAGGACAGACTGGGACTTGCTTCTACATGCCAGAAATGCCAATATTACCAGCAAAACTACCAGAAACCTAGCTAGGGGAGACGCATCAAACAGATTCTTCCTCACAACCAGCCCTTAGAAGGAACCAACGCTGCTGATACCCTATCTCAAGACTTACAGCATCCAGAACTGTGAGACAGTATAATTCTGTTGTTTAAGACACTTGGTTTGTGGTACTCTCTGAGAGCAGTCCTAGTAAACTAATACGGTATCATCCAACACACAGTTTACCTCCTTTTAAGATTATAAAGCTTTTCCTTACCTGTTACCAAGGTGCTTGCTCAGTCCTTCTGAGGCAGCTAAGGCCGTACTGAGGTGAGATCTTCACTTCATCTGGCGACTAGCCCACACCAAGGCTTCCATCTCCAAGATAGCCTGCACCTATTCGGCCCTCATTCCACAAGATGACGTGACTGTCATGGAAGATAATGTCCCATTAAAGAAGGTGGTATAAATGTTGACCCTTTTTGGCCTACCTTGTTTGCAAAGGACCCAGGCAATCACATTGGGAGCCTTGTGTACAATGCAGGGGCCGGTGGACCTATGCCAGCAGTGAAATCAGCCTAAGCGAGACCCCCATCTCCACAAAAAATAGAAAAATTAGCTGGGCATGGCGGCAAGCACCTATAGTCCCAGGTACCTGGGAGGCTGAGGAAAGAGGATTGCTTGAGCCCAGGAGTTTGAGGTTGCAGTGAGCTATGATGACACTACTGCACTCCAGCCTGGGCAACAGAGAAACCCTGTCTCAAAAAAGTCTGTAGAACCCATAAAACCATGAATAAATCACAGAACCTCTATGGTTAAAATGTGGGCCATAAAAGGGGCAAAAGAATATGAATGGGCAAAAGACTATGAATCGTGTTTGTGAAGGGATACAATGTTCACTTTATGTTGGCATTTGAATTACGCTATTCATAATAATTTTAGGTCTCACTAAAACAAACAACAAAATGAAAACCTCCAAATAAATGTAGCAAATAAAAACAAGCACCAGAATTTCATTTTTATAGGTTTATTTTTCAGGTCAAAGTGCATTTCTTAAAGTGTTTCAATATCCAGTTTCATTTGGCAAGTCATAACAGTCAACTCTCAATGGTTCATGACAAGTTTTATTATGGATCATACATAGATTCTCCTGCCCTCGACACAGTCATAGTGAACCAGAAATACTACCTGTAAGTATAGGTCTCCTTCAAATGTTATATAAAGCATTACACAATCAAACAAAACTGTACCGTTATCTCACATCTACTAGTGCAGATAAGCGAGGAATGAACAGGTACTTCTTAAGTTTCAACTTAAATCATTTTTAAGACTTATCAAATATAAATATTTTGTGAATGTAAAACTAGGCTCTCTTAGGAAGAGTTTACCAAGTGATGGGTTCAAAAATATTATAGGGTTAATAAATGACTGATTTGGCTTCTATCAGTCTTTTTCTAAGTGCATATCAGTTAGGTCTATCCACAGGAGGTAGTGTGAAGATAGGCTGAAAGCAACTGATAACTCATCAGCTCACAAAGCAAACTCCTATATCCAATTTATTTCACAGTTGTGATTTAACCTACTAGTGCCAGATGCCTTTCCCTCAGACCATGAAGTTTCCTTAATAACATGGCAAATAACATAACTACACTTTGAGAATCTAGGTAGGAGAAAGAAGTGTACTTAGAAAGTACTAGCATCTCCTTGTATGTATGTATTTGAGCAACAGAAGAAGAAATGAAATCAGGGAACACATTTTATCAAATAAAATCTAATAGGGGTATAACAAATTAAGCAATCAAGATGCCATCCGCCAGCAAGAAGCAAATAACCAAACTGACTACATGCCAAGTATAAGCAAAATCATCCTCTGTAATACGGATCAACAAACTCTGTAAATATTTTAGGTCTTTCAGGCCATACAGTCTCTTTCATACTACTGAACTCAGCCATTGTAGCAGGAAAACAGCCAGATAATATGTAAATGAGGATGGCTGTGTTCATGGGTAGCACAAAAAACAGGTAGTCTGCTGACCCCTGCTCTGTAAAAACCTTACTAGTTAAGACTGCTTCAGTTGCTATACTCAAAACTGATTCTGCTCTTCATGTCATTCCTTTTTAGAAAAGTCCTATTCTATAAAAATAAATTCTTTAGGCACTTGTTAACTATTCAGTTAGTATCAAAATAGTTATTATACTATATTCCATTTTCAGTTCCATTAAGACGTTGACTTCCTAGTTATGTCCTTCATCCACTTAAGAAACAAAGCTGCCTTTTAGTGGAAATTATTAACTGCTTTGGAGGAAGCAGAGTATTGAGTTAATAATGTATATTTTTAATAATCACTCCGGGTATTTGTGAACATCAATATGGTAGTTATGTATAGAAAAGCTCTCAGGGACCCCTGGCTATCAGCTATTTTCAAAGTGTATAGGACTACTTGTACCTATCCAAAATGTACCCTGCATTATTAAGATTTCAGACCAATATGCCTTTTCTCTTCATCTTATTACTTCTCAGTGTATCACTTCCTATCAGCATATACACTTGTTGTCTAGTAAGCTTAGCTTTTATCCACTATTATAAATAGGCACACTGAGGCCAAAGTAACATTTCCTCTGAGTACAAAAGTTACACAGATGTTTTTTTCTTAATTGTGACCATCAACAACTGAAAATATGCCTTCAATTTTATACGTCTCAGGTAAGGAGTGGGGTTATCTTTTATTCTAATGGTATTTTCCAAGGGAGTAAGCATTTACAGCTTACTGTGTGTCATGTTTCGTTTTTAACTGCTCTTTGGAAAGAGAAAGGTTTAGTATCAAGGAAAAAAAGGGTGAAGACACTGGAAACTTTAGCATTCTATTCCAAGAACTGAGTAAATTCTCCTAATTCTGTTAGTCTACTATATTAAATATCTACAGATTTTCAATCCTGAATGACTCAGATTTTAATGGCTACTTTAAAAAAAAAAAAAAAGCAATATATAAAGCCTGGCACATAATAGACATATTAACCAGACCATCAGAAATCACAAAACCCAATTTGTTTAACGGATCAAGCTATCAATAAATTTTGATAAGCCGATTTCTAAAACGCATTACTTAACTTTTAGCTAATTTTCTTTAGTGCTTTGAATGAAGGCATTTCTTACAAACAAGGTATTTAAATATGAGAGGAAACTGAACATCTTGAGAATTCCAAGAAAAACTCACTTTTAGAGAATCAAATTATTCAACTCTATCTTTCAAACTCCACTTTGCAATGAAACAGGAATTTTCAACCATCTAACTTAACAGTAAATTAAGTCACCAGAGGTCTTCAGTAAAATGACAGGGCATGTCTGTTTGATATGACTTCCTCGTTATGGCACTACTAATTTAACTGCCAAATTAATCTTGGAGTAGTGTTATGTTTTTAATGTTTATCAATAAAATAATGGAAGATCCATAATAGAAGGCAAGATCTAGAGACTGAATGTATTTCTAAATATTTGAAAATCTACTTTCATATTAACAAAAATGAGAACATAATGCACAAATATTCAAGAGAAAGCACTTTAATCTGCTTTAGTAATAAGGTTCCTTATTATAGGAAATCCTTAACTGCCTATTTAAAAAAATAGATCTTCCATATTTTACTTTCTTAAAATTTTTGAACTTTAGTTTGAAGACTTCAAGATCAGTCTGTACCCCCAATTCATAAACTTAAAAAAGTTATAAAAGTCTAGCTTTTATCATTTGTGGCAATAATTCTAAGTACTTAAATCTGCTTCAGTTATCAAAACCTAATTCACAGCCTGAAGCCTCTTAGGACTATCTACTAACTTACTACAAGTGCAGTCCACAGACATTAGCAGAATGAATGAAAGCTAGGCCTTTCTTACTGAATTAAAGTTAGAAGGAATGGCTTTAAGGGAAAATACTAGCTCATTTATATTTTCTCTGAAATTTAGACTAAGACAGCTTTTTAAATACCACTTATTTTTAATTATTTTCATTCTTTTACCTTAAAAAAAAACTCACCTATATATTTATGTTCCCCCAATTTTGTTTCTTGCCCTGCCACTTATTCTTAACATTTTTATGATGCTTAAACATGTAACAGAATCCCTGACTACCTTCAACCTGTATAGAAAAAAAGAATCCATGGGCAATGTCAGAATTGATCAGAATGTTCAGATTTAAATCTTATTTTTTGATTGTGTTATGCAATAACATTATTTACCCTGACTCATCCTATACTATCTGGAATTAGAGAAAGGCTCTGTACCATTCAACAATGGCTTTTAAACTTGTTCAAATGGCACAGCATCTTTAATAATAATCTCACTGGAATAATACTGAAAATTTAAATCCACTATGAAACTTAAAACAGATTTCATAGATATGAAAAATTACACTGAACTTCTACATGCCACTAGATTTTTAAAAAATGCATAAAATAATTAAGAAAACATGTTAAGTGTTCTTAGTTATATTTGCCATGTGTTTTATTAACCATTAGAAAAGATTTGAAAAAACAGGCTCCATTTTAATAGTGAAACAACACAGTGGAACTGATCAAGGAATATTAACGTTCTGCTATTCAGGAATTATTTAGGGAAAAAGCTGAGGAAAATTTTAAGGCAAGAATATTGAAAATAAGGTACCTTAAATATATGCTTGTAACCATAGCAACAACGAAGATTTACCAAGCTGGTCTATGCCCTCAAATAGTATGTTTAAATACAACCTTGCTGGAATACAATGTTTTTAAATTAATGCATGTGCTTATATCAAATTCAGCAATTTGAGTAAACAGTAATCATTTTGGTCACATTTTCTGCTGTACTGTTCAGCTTTACAAGAACATCCTTCAACCAGCAAATTAGTTCACACAAATGTTAAGGCATGTAGTCATGAAACAAGCTATAATTTTAACTCTAAACTGCGTTAAAGTACCCTGTCCCCTGCCCTCAAACACACATACCCTTTCTTGTTCATACCTGTTCCCTAAAAACTCATGTGCCTTTGTACTATTACATATAATTTGGGAAATAAATGATAAACAATGTAAACCACAATTATAATTGTTTTTAAAAATCAGTATTTTTCATTAGTTATTTCTTCAAGCTATAATCCTTAGTTCAATCATCCCAGAATTTCTTTTTAAAGCCATCTCGGTATATGAATATCATACTTAAAAAGACTCAAAAATATTTGTAATGGTGATGGATTTACAATTATGAAAAGGACACTAACACTCCTGCTGAATATAGGAGAGGTAACTAGGCACAAAGATGAAACTTTCTATGACTTGCTGTAGAAATGTGTGCCTTTCTAAGTAGGAATTAGGTTCTGAATAAAGTGAAAACTGAGATCATTCACTCATTCTATTTACAGACCAAGTGAAATATATTCTCAGTTAAAAAGATGAAACAAATATGGGAAGTCAGGCACTAATACTAGCTGGTAAAATTTACAAATATTTTAATTACATATACCCTATTTTTTAAAACAAAACATACACATATAAAAAAAGAACAGCTTCAAATTTCTTCCAAGTTTGCTTTTAGGTACAGGTGAAAAAAAGCAGGTAAATTCTAGATTTCTTATTGTCCAACTTGCAATGAAAATATTCAAACTAACATTCCATTAAGAAGAAATGTAATGAGGCACACTTTCTAGTGGCTGATACTCTGTTCCAAATCAAAAGAAAAAAGGTAAGGGTATTAATAGCAAATTTGTTGTGTAACTTTTTCTCATTTGTGTAATTTTACTCGTTCTGGATACTTTTAGAAAATAAACTCATGTTTTAACTATGACTATTAACTAAGTATAAAACTATTTGTTGTTTTATTTGTAGATACAGAATTCTACAAATCTCTGCAGCAAGCCCATGAAGCACTTCTACTGTCCATATTGATACCTCAGTATTTAATATATACAAAATGTCTCTATTAAACAAAACTATTCACAAGAAGCTGCAGAAAAATCCATGCAATTAACGAAGACTGAAATTTATAAATTAAAAACGTGGTCATCTATACATAATGTACAGTTATGCATTTATAAATGAAAACTATGTGTCTCTAAGAATAAATTTTCACAGGCAAATGCTGTTGCACAAATATTTGCTAATGCAAACAAATGGAATCTTAGTAAATTCTGCACTAACATTTTAACCCCCAGAAGTTGAAACTTTAGGCATTTTTCTCAAAAGCTGACCAAAAAGTTGACATCTGTGGGGAAAGTTCTAATTCTTCTGCATCTTGTTTGAAGTGTCTTACCGACAATAAATTTCCTAAACCTCAGGCACAACAAAAATGAATTAAAAAAAATCAAATATAAACACCTTTATCAGTTCAGCAAAAATTCAAATAAAAATGTTCAACTTTACTTAAAGTATTTTATAATACATGTTTCACCAGAATATGCATGAGTTTGAGAAAGTGTGAAATAAAACGTATGCTTCTGGTTCTAGTTTCTGCTTTCACATCTCCGTAAGATAATTAAATTTCTTGAAAAACTATGCATAGCAGCCAAGAAAATACATTATATGGGGGGGCGGGGGGAAGATTTTACATAATGAACTTACAAAATTGAACTTACATAATAAGTCCACTGTCCTTCAGAGTTTGAAATGCTATCAACTTTGCGGTCTCTTTGAAAATGTGCTATATTTCAGAACTTGTTTTTATCAATCAAGAAAATCCAGTGATGTTTTAAAAAAAACTTCAATTTCCTCTTAAAATACTAAATAGAATTTTCATGGGCTGGTGACCTCCAACGTGACTGTAGATTCTTTATTATAGAGTTTGCCATGTTACCTAGCTTCTCATGCATTTCAAATAGCTGGCTTCCTGAATAATTACGGAGATCTTCTGAATCCAGCTGAAGAGCAAGAGCACTGATCTGTGCCACAAGATTTTTAGATAATGGAGTTTCTAAATTAGCAGGATCAATCAAATCTAAAAGAGAAAAAAACACAATTAAATCTATACTAGAAAAAAATTAAATTGTTTATATCATCTTCTAAGTTAACAAAAAGTTTAAGTGTCTAGGTTTCAAACTGAGAGAGCCAGCTGAGGTCCTCCTGTTCTTCAAGGGAACAAGGCAATAGAAAAATCTACCATAGTTTATTATTCTGTGCTAATAAAGAAATATCTTTGAGAAATTTATGGACTAGAAGCTGACAAGAAGACAAAAACAATTACACACACTTGAAGTTAAATCAGTTATTTTTTATACATTTGGCATCAAGCACAAAAAAGCCCTGTCCTATTAACAAGGCATGATCAAATGAAACTAAAAGCATAATAACAAAACATTTCTTCAAGAAAGTCAGCTATCACCCTTGGCCAAAACATACCTGAGGCAAGTCTTTCTTCATCAGGAGACAGAGATTTATTTTCAATTCCATTTACTGTTTTTTCAGAAATATCAAAAACCGGAATTTCTTCTAGTCCACGAGACTTCACCTTGATTATACATTCAGAGTAGTAAAAATGAATGAATGAATAAATAAATAAATGCTGAAAACCAACAAATCGAAATTTACTTAATGGGAGTTAACAGTATAGACACTGGAAAAGAACAGGTGTGGAAAATGTGTTCCATCACTTAACTTACCTAATATTGCTAAGAAACTATGTTCTACTAACTACACAAAAAACAGCATTATGAAGCACTTCCTTGAAGAAAGGGTTAGAAATTTAAAATATGTCATAATGGCTTTCTCACGAAAACAGCCATGGTAACTGAGAAAATTAGGTTATACATCCCACATTCAAGAACGTGGAGGAAAAAAAATTGCAGCAGAAAGTTAATATATGTATCTTTTAAAAAAAATACAATTTTCATAGAAATTCCTAAAGCCTTTGGACCAGTGATTGAGAAAACACTACATTCAGAAAGTTAGAGTTACCATAAGACTTAGCAATTTTACTTCTAGGTATATACCCAAGAGAAATGAAAACATATGTCCACAAAAAAACTTGTATACAAATGTTTATAACAGCATTATTCTTAATGGCACTAGGTGGAAACAAGCCAAATGTCTACCAGCTAATAAATGGATAATGGATAAATAAAATGTAGTACATCCATACAACGGAATATATTCATTCTTAAAAAGGAAGGAAATTCTGACATGCTACAACATGGATAAACCTTGCACACACACATTTTCCCAGGGCTCATGAGAACTGAATGAGAAAATAATTCAGAAACTAAACTCTTGATCTATGAGACCGAAAATTACTAGTTTAGTTTTTGATTTATGAGCAACTGGTTAACAGATGTTTTTTGAAGACCACAAAACAACTAATACAAAATCAAGGACTTTCAAGAATATAGCAAATGTCTTCCGGAGCTGGCAAAACCCAGCTTAACAAAATCCTATTATAGAACAGTTTTTCACCCTTAACACACTCTATTTTCCATTTGTTCAACACTTCCAATACAGGTTGAATATACCTAATCCAAAATTCAAAACTTTTTGAGCACTTTTTGACATAATTCCCAAAGGAAATGCTCATTGGCATATTTTCGATTTCCAGATTAGGAAGACTCAACACATAAGTAAATGTATGGTGCAAATATTCCAAAATTTGAAAAAATCTGGAATCTAAAACATTTCTGGTCCTAAGCATTTTGGATAAGGGACATTCAGCTTGCAAAGTCAATGAATAGAGGATCTCTGAATGGGTTTTAGGAGAGACTGTGAATCTGTGCTGAAATTATATACAGTATCTGCTGTACACATTTTTAGAGAGGGGAAGAATCTTAAGTTTCATCTGAATCTTGAAAAATGTCATGACCAAAAATGTTTATATACAAAATGTTGACTGGAAGAACAAGTAAGAAACAGAAATCACAAATGTGCTACACATCAAAATCAAAATACTGTGACCCCAAAATTTGTAAGGTTTTTGTACAAGTTTGGATTTGAACATCTAGGTTTTAGCAATAGTAGCCATGGACTCAATTATCAAATGGAAATGAATGAAGAAAAAGGATAGAACAGAATTCAAAGAAGATAATTTAAAAACAAACCTGAGGTGCATTACATAAAAACAGCACAAAACTAAACGAGCAATTGTTCTGGACCATTACAAAGTGATCTTTTAAGTTACTCTTGACTGGGGGGAAGTCATCATAAAATGGGCTTTTAAGCAAGAACAGTTTAACAAACTGCTGTGTAGTGCTATATTATTTATTAATACATATTTCAAATTAACATCTAAGTTTTTACCTGCTGTTCATGATATATTCTGAGAGCTTTTTTTACATTGGACACTTTTGGAGAACGAATAGGAAGAGTTTTTATTTCAGATGCTGTAAGAGTACTCAAATCACCAATTGTTTTTATATTCTTGGCTCTAATGAGCTGTCCCAGGCCTCTTGCCCTGAACAAAAAATAAGAGTAAAAGAAAAAAATAGTTATACAGTTTTACTTACATGCTATTTCCAAGAGCTTATCTAGTTGGATTTCCCCACTTAAGCTCAATCATAACTGAGTTTGTTTATACAGGCCTACCTAGCTTCACAGCGAGGACAGGTATACGTACATTTAATTTAAAATAATATCTTTTGATGTGTACGCCTGGTGTGAGCAATAGAACTGGAAACAGACTAAGGCTATATAGCATCCCTCGTGCTTTACACACATTATTCTCTTTAATACAAATGATTCTCACATTTCCTTAAGTACATATAACAGCTTTCTAATTGGTGGGTCATAAACATGGACAGGTAGGATAGGAAGACAAAACCTGTTATGCTACCAAGCTCACAGCTCAGGCTCCTCCCTAGTTTTTCCTCTCCTAACCTAACCTATACTCCTTTTAATTTCCCTCTCCCCAATTTCTTTAATCAGTAATGGACTCAGGGCTGGGCACAGTAGCTCATCCCTGTAATCCTAGCACTTTGGGAGGCTGAGGCGGTAGGAACCCTTGAGGCCAGGAGTTTGAGACCAGTCTGGGCAACATAAGACCCTGTGTCTTTAAAAAAAAAAAAAAAAAAGCCTACAGTGAGCCATGAGCTATGATTGTGCCACTGTACTCTAGCCTGGGTGACAAAGAGGACCATCTTCCCCTCACCCCCAAAAAAGAAATGGATTTTGTATGTCTGACACATGATAGGGCAGCGTGATAATTCAATTAAACAGAAATTATCTCAAGGTATCACAAACCACCTGAAACAATTTATTTAATCAAGATACAGTAATCTAGAACAGTCTAGGCACAAGCATTTAAGTTTCTAAGACTCAAATCAAGGAAACAAACCTTTCATTAAAAACAAAACAAAAAAGAGCTCATGAACAAGTTTTACATATGTGAACCTCATTCTTCCTATACATGATCGCATTAGTTGTGTGACTGTGGTGGTAATCTTCACATAAAGTGGAAATGATATTCATATTCCTCACAGGGTTTATATTAGGACTAAACGAGGTAATAACTGATTAGGGTTCAGCACAGCACCTGAAATATTAACCGCGTATTTCTCTTATTATATCAGGGCAGTATGGGAACACTTATCCTATTTGGCCCACTTTCCCAGCCACATTTTTATTTACCTCTTTAAAAAAAAGTATGTGCAGGAGGAGGGCATGTCAATCAATTCTAACTATGAGAACCCTGACCATTCAAATATTTCTCTTAAATGAGCGGCATCTTGGAATATAAGCCAGAAGGCTAAATAATCACTCACCACATGTTAGATGTAATCTGAGGTAAAATGATGTCAACCGGTGCCACACAGTTCACCAGAGCGGGGTAGACACTTTCTGTTGGGCATGGCATGGATTCTTTGGCCATTTCTGTAATCTTGAACAAATTTCAAAAGCCGTTAAATAGAGGTCACCTGACTGAACATGAAAATATAAAGTTACATGAAAACTAAAGCACTTCTTACTAAACACTTCTTTGAGCTCTTATATTTAGGGCTACGTGATCCTGGGGACAGAAATCCTTTGATTGAAGTAGTATTATGCTAAACAGAAGAAAGGAGAGAAAAAAACTCAGAACCCTAGATAACTATAATTTTACAATTTTATTTTTACAACTTGAACTGCAATCATTTCTTTATAGTTTCAGAAAACATTATAATCTACTACCTAATCAATTACTTGCTAGATCATCATTGCCTCTTACCACCTCTTCACTTCATGTCTGCTTATCATGCTCTTACAAAAGAGTGCATCCCAACCAAAGAAGCTGTTTCTCAAATAGTTCATTTCAAGACAAATCATGCACATGCAATTCTGTGTTTATATACATATACATACATGTTAAAGTCTATAGCTTACCTTAGATTGTGCAGTAGGAGAAGTTTTAACACTTTTTACTATGGGGGAACTATTTGGAAAATGGGACCTAACAATAGAGCACCGTCTATCAATGTCATCTGCCAATCCTGCTTGGTATATTGGATCTGCAAAGGAGACACGGCGAACCTGAAAACATACGTCAGGTTTTTACTTAAGAAAATTGAAGTTTTAAAAAATAAAACCAAAAATTCTCATTATAGGATTGCTCAATAACAGAACATGCACTTAGAAGCTGAATTTATTTCATTAGAAGCTAACTGCACATAGTAGTTGTTTTCCTAGTCACTGTTTTCACAGATATTACTCAATACCAGTGCATCCTAATTAACTAGGTTTTAAACTGTCTTTGCAGTTTAAAACAGGGACTGCAGTAGACACTTAATGAAATTGCACGTGGCAGTTAAAATTGTAATCTGACTCTAATAACCTTATGGGCTTACTAAACAGACTGGAAAGAACAAGATGAAGAGGTTAAAAACAAGTAACTGGTCTCTGCTATGCCTTACTAATCTCTGTTCTAAATTCTTTGAGGTTACCATCAGAGTGACAGAAATTGGGTAGCAATTTTTGTCTTTCTTAGGCCCAGCTTGAAGTAATTTTGGTCTAAATTCCTACAGTGTCTTCACTCATTCAGCTATTTCATATAAATACACATAGAGCACTCTTATACCATTTATGTTTTTATATATCTTGTGATCTTGATTCCCAAGAGTGGGCAGATTCTATACATATCTGCTATAGAAAACTATAATATGTTGTTCTATTGTCTAAATATTAAGTATAAACTACTATCAATCAAAAATCAACTAGTTAACTTCTAGTATTAATCTAAAGTAGTTTATGAAAGAAAGAGACATCTTGGCTAGAAAAATTCCAAAGAGTAAAAAAAAAAGGGGGAGAATCGTCATTTTGAAAGGTCAGTAAATTCTCTTTTTATTCTCCAAATCTGTGGTTATTGGGATGTCCTGGGAATTTACAATCCCGCCACAGTGAAAGGACAACTCGTGTCATCATCAGGAGAATGCGATCAGATC
>CAUYRT010025987.1:0-17189 GCA_963574885.1 Lepilemur ruficaudatus | reverse complement strand
GATAATATAAGTGGTGCTAGCTCACTGTCGTTTCTTAAAATTGAGTAATATTCCATTGTAAACATATACCAAATTTTAATAATCCACTCATGAATTGACGAGCACTTGGGTTGTTTCCACGACCTAGCAATAGTGAATTGTGCTGCCATAAACATTCGGGTGCAGATGTCTTTATAATAGAATGTCTTATGTTCTTTTGGGTAGATGCCTAATAATTCTATTCCTGGATCGAATGGTAATTCTATTTTTAGCTCTTTGAGGAATCTCCAGATTCTTTTCCACAGAGGTTGCACTAATTTGCAGTCCCATCAGCAGTATAAGAGTGTTCCTGTCTCTCCACATTCTCGCCAGCATTTGTTGTTTTGGGATTTTTTGATACAGGCCAATCTCACTGGGGTTAGGTGGTATCTCATTGTGGTTTTGATTTGCATTTCTATAATGAAGAGATGTTGAACTTTTTTGTGTGTGTTTGCTGGCCATTATTCTGTCTTCTTTGGAAAAGTTTCTGTTCATCTCCTTTGCCCATTTATAAATGGGGTTGTTTGATTTTTTCTTGTTAATTCTTTTGAGTTCTAGGTAGATTCTTGTTATCAGAGGTTGTCAGAGGTGTAGAGAGCAAATATTTTTTCCCATTCTGTAGGTTGTCTGTTTGCTCTAGTGATAGTTTCTTTGGCTGTGCAGAAGCTTTTTAATTTGATCAGATCCCATTTGTTTATTTTTGTTGCTGCATTAATTGCTTTGAGGATCTTCTTCAAGAACTCCAAAATTCAGTGGAATTGTCTTCTTAAATATAGTACCATTAGGGTAGAATCCTTTTTGTCTTTTTGCCTATATTCCCAGTTCCTAAAATATTTCTTGATGTACTGTTGGAACCCAATGAATATTTGTTTAATGGAAGCACAGTATAGGGAGGGCTATGCTTCAGTAATTTTTACTGAAGAAATACAATTTCATGACACCTTCACTGTCTAAATAACTTTGTTTGGGGGATCTCATCCATTGCTAAAAGACACAAGAGCTAATAGGTTAATATTGCAGTTCAATGTATCATATACCAATGATGTTCACTGGTCCTATAATAAACCCTATCTTATAGTTTTCAGAAGCATAATCAATACTAGCATGTATAAAAATAAAAGTAGGTTCCTCAAAAAGTTAAACAGAGAATTGCCGTACGACCCAGCCATTCATCTTCTATTAATAGGTATACAACCAAGAGAACTAAAAATAAGGTTCAAACAAAAACTTACACACAAATGTTCATAGCATTATTCATAATAGCCAAAAAGTAGAAACAACCCCAAATGTTCATCAATGGATGAATGGACATGCAAAATGTGGCATATGCATGTAATGAAATATTATTAAGTTATAAAACGGAAACAAGTACTGTTACATGTTACAAAATGAAAGAAGCTTGAAAATATTACATTAAGCAAAAGAAGTCAGATATAAAAAGCCACATATTGCAATAGTCACATATGTGAAATATCCAGAACAGACAAATACATAAAAACAAAAATGATTAATGGTTGTCAGGAAATGTAAGGAGGGAGCAATGAAGAGTACCTGCTAATGAGCATGGAATTTCTTTTTGGACTGATGAAAATGTTCTGAAATTAGATAGTGGTGATAGTTGCACATCATTGTGAATGTACTGGAAGTCCTTGAATTGTACACTTTAAAATGGTCAAGATGATGAATTTTATGCTATCTGAATTTCATTTCAACAAAAAATAAATATATAAAAGTAAATTACTGTTCTAAGATGTAGAAGCATTAAAATGTATTGACTTGCTATCAAGAAATTTTGTTTTACAGACTCACTATTTCAGGGGTCAGGGTTCCAAATGATTAATGTTATGTGATGATTATCTTTGTCAGACAGAGATAAGGCAAGGAAATAAGGTAAAAGAAATGAGTCTGGGATTTGCCTAAGCCAGGACTCAAATTTCTTTGATCCTTGGCTAAAAGCCCTGATTGGTCCAAAAGGTCAAATGGAAAGGAAAAAGCAGTCAAGAATAAATCACTAAAATAAAAAATTCATTAAAATGTAGCTATTGGGAGGAAAGGAAATAACCTCCCTTTCTTCTACTAAAGAGTGAATTGACAACCTAATTTTCAGAACAGGTAACAAATGTATAGCTGCAGCTAGGTGCCCAGAATTTCTTCTCTACAAGGAAATGTTGGAAATAAATTAAGGAGGAGTCTTCAGACTTACTGAAACCACTGAAATTGTAATTGTTGTTACAATTGCAAGGGTTTATTAAAGATCATCAGGAAGCTTGGCATTAAAAAAGCGTTTGGATAGGTACGATCCCTGTTTGCACTTTAAGCCTTTACTGTTAATTACATGTTGCTGTGACGAAGCACTTCAAAAGTGACTTTTATGAACTGTGCTATTATTTCATTTAATAAGAACTCGTTATAAAGTCGCAGGTTAACAAAAGTTCATTAGTAAGTTTAATGTTTGGAACTCAGAAAGCATTTCCCCACAGAACATTGTTAGCCATGGTGGTTGGGTTTCCATGTCAGCAAGGTCCAAAGGACCAGGTAAGCCATACACACCTGCTGTAATAGCACTAAACAGCACACTACACATTTAGAAACATTTTGCGACCAAGACCATCACTGTCCTCCACCGCATTACTAATGCCCATTCATTCATTCATCATTGAACCGCTCATTCAAGAAGCCTGGGCAAGACCTGCTATGTACCAGGCCTTTTGACAAATTGCCTCCCTTTGCACCTGCCATATAGCAGGCTTTCAACTTGGAGGAAGTAACTGGTGGCTTAGCTTATGAACCTCAGGGCAGAAAATGAGGCTCTATGGCAAGTAAAAGCAGTGAGGGCTGGGGACTGTAAAACAAGGTGACGGCCTGAGAACAATAATACCAAGCCTCCTATACCCTTTCCCCCACTGACCTCACCCTGGCCAACACTGGCTTTAGAGTAGGAAACCTCTAGTGGATGGTGACAATAAAAGCTGGCAAAACGGTGGATGCCTTTTCCTGCTTCATCCTCACACAGAGCAATGACCAGGATTGGGAAGTGCCAAGGAACCAAGCAAGCACAAAAACTGAGATCAAAATATGTGTTTTTTCCTATCTTTCCTGTCTTACCTGAATGTATAGACCAAAAAGAAAAAGAGAGAAAGGGAAACATGTATGAACATGTCTCCGTAAGTATGAATGTTATATATCAGGAAATATATGAAACAAAAACGTGTAACTGCTGAACTTATTTTTTAAAAACCTTAAGTTACTGACTAACAAAGATCACCACCTAGTGGCCCCAGTAAGATAATTGCACTTGAACAAAGTGCATTGAAATTCGAAAATATTGTGGTTTATTACAAGAATGTAAGGAACATTGAAGTCTCTCCTTTTGTCCCTTGGATCTAACCTCCCCCTTTCCTTTCATTCTGAGCTGCTAATTTCAAATAGTCTCAGAAGCATTCTATTTGCAATTACCTTTATTTGAATCTTTGCAATTAGTTGCTTTGTCACCCTTTGTGTTCCTCATCTTTTATGACATGCCATAAATCCCTCTGAGTCTTACCTGAAGTCATTGTATTTAAACATCATTTCTGTCATACCACTTCCCTACTAAAAGCTTGAATGCTTAAGTGGATCCTGTTTTCACTTTTATCAAGCCTGGTCTAACCCACATAACCTAAACTCCACCTGCTAAAGAGGCACAGACTGCCCATTAGGCTACCCTTTTTCCCGTCCCTGAGTACTCTGAGCCAATTCAAATTCCACCTTTTCCTTAACCTTTCCCCTACTACTTCTATCAAACTCACTTCTTTCTTCTCTAACTTCTTATATTCATAGTTATTATTAATACCATCGAATTTACTATTTGATTATTTTCTAATTGTTTTATGAATATTATATCTGCAAAGGAAGCTCTGTGGTTTAAATGCATCTATATCTCCCACAAATCTTAGCATGGTATTAAATAAAACACAAGAGCTCAGAAATAAATGACTGACTTGGAAACGATAGAGAAGAATTCCTGTAATTAAAGTACTTTTAGTGGTCTGGAGGTAGATGACAATGAAGGAGGAGGGAGAGAACAGTGGGACAAAATTGCTGGAATCACATTCCATGAATGAAAAAAGGTTAATTCTATACACCTTTATTATGTAAAATACCAGTGACAAATTAAATAGAAAACAATCTCCCAAAATGCTTGGATACATTTAAACATATTCCAAAATACATAATGCCATATAATCACAAAAGTTTTCAATAGAATATAGTTGCTTTGGGCTCAGACGGTGACAGAAGCTCACTCCACAGACACAGAAAGGGAAAAACGAGGGGGAAAAGAAATTGTTATTATTAAACAGGTAACGAAATGTTAACTTGCATTCTAAGGTAGGACAAAGTTTTACTTCTTGGACAGCTGCAGAAAACCTGCTCCTGAAATGCAAATTATAGACATGTTAGGCAGCAGCACACTTGGAAATAACAGGAAAGGGAGAAAGTTCTATGCATTCAAACTCTGGCATATAATTCAACCAACTTCGAATGTGAACGGAAATATTTTACCCCCAAAATGTTAATAATAAAACAAATAAAATATTAAATAATCTACTCAAATGAAGAAGTCTGCAGAATAAGTAATGTGAACTTGAAAAATCTCATTAAGTGACACCAGAATTCTATTTCTAGTGCAACTGCAAGTAGTTTATAACTACGTCTCCAGTAAAATAATTAGACTATTTTAAGGGGTAGTAACTGATTCTATCTTGAGGAGAGGAAAAAAATGCATCTTCTATGTAAATTTTCCCCCCAATTCCTCAAACTGACATGTTCAAAGGCATAGAAGGACAATTACTTATATACTATATATTGCTATTTCACCCCAAAAGAGCAGTGCATATTAAGGCATTGTGCAAGCTACGGTAGAGGTAAACAAAGAATGTAAATGACATAGATCTTATCTTTAATTATCTTATTAGAGTGAGAAAATCTACATACATTCAATAGATAGTAAATAATTCCCCAGTAACTTTTAAGTAAATATACCACATATCATGCAGGTAGTCTATATTTTCATATCTCTAGATGTTATGCTAGACATTTTGGGAGTACAAAGTAAATAAATTATTCCACTGACCCACAGATGCAGTATGTCTAATAAGAAATGTATAGCAGGTACATGCAATAGAGACATGAGATTACTTGATAGAAGAAGTATAATTTGTGATGATTTCATCTTAAAATTCAGGTGTGGTTTAAATATGTAGGGTTGAGGGGTATTAGCAAAAGCATTATAGGCAGAGGATTTATCATATGCAAAGCACAGAGTTGATAAAGCTGGGATGAATATGAGGGCATAAGTCAATTCGGAAAATGTGACATGAAACAATGGGAAATGATGCTGGAAAGCTAGGTTGAAACTAGAATCTGGATGGGATATTAAAATTTCAGGTTGAGGAACTTGACTTTAATTTAGCAAACAACAAGGAGTCACTGAAATTTTTGAGCAGCTAAGTAACATAATCACAGTTGTGCTTTAGGATAATTAATCAGGCAGTAATGCATGAAATGGTCTTGAATGAAGAGGCATGAGGAATCCATTAAGAGGCTACATTGCAGTAGCTTAGATAAGAGATAAAGTTGGTCGGATTGTATGATAGTGACCAGGACAAAATGGAAGAGAGAAATTCCAAGAGAAAAAATTTTACAGAGAAAAAAATCTCAATGGGTTGATTAAATTAAATATGAAAGGTTATGAGGGATGAACTCAAAGATGATGCCATTTAGAGAAACCAAAAAAAAAAAAAAAGGGTAAGGTTGGTGTCTCCAGGAATTTGATAACTTCATGAATATCTATTTTCAGATTGAAGTGCCTTTCAGAAGAAAATGTCCAGTTGGGAATTAGCATTATTGAACAATTCAGATGAGAGCTGAAGTTGTAGATTTGGAAACCATCTATAGTGAGGGCAAAAGAACTGAGCAAACTAAAATCTCAGAGCTTGTGCAGGACAGCAAGGAGAGCCAGTATGATGCCACAGGGGCCCAGAAGTGAAAATAAGGAGATTATGACTCGAGAGTATGACTAGGAGAATTTAGATTCCCATATTCCCACTCTGCATTTAGTCCTCCTCCTATACAATATGGATTTATACATTAGAGACATTAAGCCAGGTAGTAGAAAAATCTCCAAATATGAAAGGCATAGAAAAATACTTAGAAGAATATTAGACAAGTGTATAGAGAATAAAAGAAAAAAATAAAACTGTAAGTTAATAGTCTCAGAATAAAAGAATATATTTTATGAAATAAAAATCAGGATGCACCAAAAATGGAAAAAAAATCACTTTTAATTAACTAAACAAATAAATGTAAGGGACTATCCTAAAAGACAAAAATAAAAAAGAGTGATGGAAATAGGAGAGGAGAAAATAAAATAGGAAAGAGGTTTAATCATGGAAGTATAGCAATAAGTAAACTACTAGGGGTTCTAGAAAGAAAATAAAACAGGGAATGGATGATTAAAGAATTAATAAATACAGTTTCCTAGAACTAAAGATCATTAGTTTCCAGATTGAAAAGTCCATCAAGCCCCTAGCTTAAAAGATAACAAGAGTCTCACTACCAAGAAATGTCAGTGAAAAGGGAACACAGGATTAAAACTCCAGATGGCATTAGTATCAGCATCTCTGGAACCTAGAACACAATGGAAATATGCCTTCAAAATATGAAGGAAAATGACTTTTGGTATACAATTCTTTATTAAATTAATGATTAGGCAGGAGTAAGTTAAGAAAACAAAAAGACATATTCAGATAGATGACATCCTAAAATTGCATTTCCTCGGATCCACTACTGAATGATTTACTTTAGTCAATTGAGGAAATAAATCACAAAGAAAAGGGAGCGGAATTTAAAAAGTAAAAAGTGGTGCTCCAACAAGGAGAGAACAAAAGACACCTAAAGGACTACTGTGCCCTGGATCCATACAACAACCATCCAGTGTAGGGCAGAAGAATGGGGGACTCTTGAAAGGGGAACTCTGAAAAAATAAATAAATATTGCTAAATCAGATTTCTTTGTATCAGCAGATTTTTGGCTTACTGGTCTTTACCTTAACTTCAACCTTTCTGAGTGGTTTTCATTTAGATGGAGCTTTTGAAAAAAAGTACATGTCTGGACTTTTGGCTTTTTTATCCAATGTGATAATTTATGTCTTTTAGTAAGTGAGAATAATCTCTTTGCTTTTATTGAAAGTACTGATAAATTTGGACTTACTTTCATTGTCTCTTCTGTGATTCATGTACCTCTTTCTCCGTTTTTTCATCTTCTTTTCCACATTCTACTGAATTAATATTATTTCCTATGTTCCAACATTTTTCCTGCAGCTGAATTGAAGACTAGATATTATTTTTCTATTCTTTTAGTGTTTAACAAATATATCTATAGACTTTCTACAAATCTTTATTAGCTTTCATTTTTCCTTGCCTTTAATTACTACAAGACTACCTCTTGAACTTCACCCCTCCTCCCTTTTTGCTATTACCACTCAGAAAAGCACTTCTCAAATTATCAATGGTAAAAGTTTGCTTTATCATCCATTAATAATATTGAGGCAAAGTCAAATGTCTAAAAATGTTTCAAACAAGTTACTCTCAATTTTTATAGTTAGTACAGATCAATAACAGGTAGTTCATGTGCAGGTACAGATTAGATGATCATATTTTAAATAACACTGGTCTAGAGTTTTAGTTTAGTTTGGATCTATAAAAATACAAATTAATTATTTTATATAAATAATAGCTAAATGGGTATACTGACATATTTTATCATTTCTGTGCTCATCATTGTTTTTTAGAAATCAAACCTTCCCCGCATCAATTTTATTCTTGCTGAATTCCTAGTAATTTTATGTCTAAAAATAGATTAATTTTGCCCTCACCATAAGTAATAGTTTAGCTAGGTATAAAATTTTAGATTGATAATTGTTTTCCCTTCACTACTCCATGTCTTCCAGCCTCTGTTGTTGCTGATGAAAAGTCTTCAATTATTCTAATTCTCATCCCTTTTAAGCTAATCATTCTTTTCTTGCTACTGGCTCTAAGTATTTTTGCTTCATATATCATGTTTTGGTGGTTATCAATTCAATTTGGTTTAATTTCCTGGGTATGTGGAATGTGACTTCAAACTAGTATGCTCACAGGTTCAGCTTTATTGACTATTTTGCATTTTACATGACAGCATGTGTAGTTTGTCCTTTAGAAAACTTAGGCCCTTGACTTACTTCTTTTTTAGAAACTAATCTACTGATCTTTTCTTTTGTGTTTTCTGGCTGGCTTTAGTTTTATATTTAGAAAAGCCTTATAAATTCAAAGCCTATACAAATATTTAGATGGGTTAAAAAAAAAGAGTAGTTTAACAAATATGTTGTTTAAAGACAAGTGAATAAGAAATAATACAGGAGTGATGTGTGGGTGTGACTGGGCTGGAGAAGGCAACACAGATAAGCCATAACATGATATGGATATGTAATATGGAGGAAGAGCTGGCACTGAAAGATACAGGGAAACAAGCACAAATTTGTATTTTTCTTTCTCATAACTTGCCTTTACACTGACATATAATATTTCAAAAAGCATACAGAGAATATTAGCTGTCATTGTGTATTATAGATAATATAATTAATTCCCAAGGATCACCAAAAAAAAAGTGGTAAAAGAGTAAGATCTAGAGCACAGATCTCCTTTTGTGGTGTTTTTCTTGCTACTTTTACGGTTCCCAACATTCTTGCATTTTATAATTTCTGAGGCCAGTTTTTAGCCAAATTGTGTAGAAAGAGAAAGGTATTGCTATTTGCCCAGATGTCTTTTCTTGCTGTACATTTTCCCCTTCAGTGGTGGCTCCCGCCCACCTGCAACTCCCAGTGTTCTCCTTGCCCTCGTAGTACGATATTAACATTCTGTCATTTTTTTCTGCATTCTTGTTTAGATCGCTATATTCATGCTACCACATATGCAAATACACTCATGCAAACATTTACTTGGCAAACTCATTTCTACTTGGTCTTCCAGATTTGAATCACGATCCACTAGAAATCTCCTCTGACTAACCAAATGTGGAGTAAGTACGTTGTTTTCTTTTGTAAGTTCCCTATAGTTTCACTGACATTGTACTTACCATAGGGTGCTAGCAGCCTGTTTTCTTATCCATTTACTAGCTAGACTATGCATTCCATAAGAGCTGAGGCCTAATCTGTCTTTTTCATTGTTTTCCTAGACAGGTTGTCTAGGGCAGCATGATAAATATGCAAGCAAACATGAAAGCAAATGGAAGGAATTTTATCAAATACAGACAGAAGGAAATGAAATGGTAACAAGAAAAATTAAGACTACATATTTAAGGATCGGTGAAAACCCAGTGAGGAGACCAATAAGAGACAACTGGTCAGAGTCCAAGTTTAAAAATGTATAAACTTCCAAGTAACCATTCCAAATTGATCATACATTATTATTTATATTCTTCCCCAAGATCACAAATTACAAGAGAGAAATTAAAAGCAATAATAAGCCATGCACAAAAAGACAAAGATCATGTGATCTCACTTACATGTGGGATCTAAAAAAGTGAAAGCCATAGAAGCAGAGAGTGGAATGGTGGGCTTGGGACAGGGGGCAGAGGAGATGGTCAAAGGATACAAGATTTCAATTAGAAAGGTAGAATAAGTTCAGGAGGTCCAGGAGATCTATCATACAACAGGTGATTATATTAATAGTTAATAACAATGTAATGTATACTTAAAAATTGCTAAGAGAATAGATTTTTAAATGTTCTCACTGCAAAAAAATAATAAGTATATAAGGTAATGGATATGTTAATTAGCTTGATCTAGTCATTCCACAATGTATACATATATCAAAACTTAATATAGTACACCATAAATGTATATAATTTTTTCTATTTAAATAAATAAACAAAAGAAATAAAAATCAATAAGCCCCTAAAGACAGGAGAGAAATACAGGAAACATTAGTTGGTAGAAATTTTATCAAACTTTCAGAGGCACATACAGGGATTGTAAAAATCCTTGCCATGGAAAGTCTATCTAATCCGTATTTTAATTTATAGCAAAACCTCGCTAATTTGGAATAAAGCAATGGAAAACTATGCAATAATATATTTGGATTTTAGAATAGAATCATAAATTTCTTTATTATCTATCTAATATTCCATATGTTGGAAGGGGCCCTAGAAGTTGTCCATCTAACATTTCATACAATAAAACAACTTTTCCACAAAGCATTAGAAAACGGTCACAATTGGGAAACCTTATGTATATTCACACAACTCTCAGACCATTCAAGCCTCTATTATTTAATAATAATCCTTTGTAATTATAAAACAGCCACCAAGGCTTCTCTAAGCCTTTGCTCTT
Organism: Lepilemur ruficaudatus; assembly: GCA_963574885.1. Classification (NCBI taxonomy): domain Eukaryota; kingdom Metazoa; phylum Chordata; class Mammalia; order Primates; family Lepilemuridae; genus Lepilemur; species Lepilemur ruficaudatus. The sequence goes on along the minus strand of CAUYRT010025987.1, from coordinate 6,766 downwards.
TCATGCAAAGTTTGTCTAGTTCCTTATATGGCATAGTTTATTATAGTATTTCTTCTGAAAATTCTACTTTGTAAGAAGTATAATAGTGCTTAAAACTTAATATAATATCCTACACATAAGATGACCAATTTAATTGTGGTGGGAATGTACTTCTGCTTATTCTGTATACCACATCTATTAATATTACCACTGGTGGTATTTTATAATCTCTAGGCTTCTATTCCTCTGTCTCTTTCTCTCTTATGACATGATATGGGTGATTTACATTAAGTGCTATCTAAAAGATAAAATACCAAAGAATTGAAATTTACAAACAACAACCTGTGTTCTAATTTAGACTCTACCACTTACTAGCTTAGGATAGTTAATCTTTCTTTAAACTTCATTTTTCTCATCCTAGAACACAAGTTTCAGGAAGGCAACGGTTTTTGCATGTTTTGTTAATTTTTGCACTTTACATAGGTGTTAGGTGAGGTAGGCACTTAAATAACATTTGTTATATAAATGAATGAGTGAATAAACATAAAATGAGAATGATGACTCAGTTACAGGATTGTTGTGAACATTAAATGAAGAAATATATGCAAAATATATGGCAAAATATAAGTTTCACACCAGACTTAACTATGACTCTCCAACTAACTAATGAACAACTCCACCTATGTTTATACACAGGCACGTCAGACTAACATTTCTAAAGACATTCATCAAGAGCTAACGTATGTGTCTCTAGTATTGCTCTCTTTATTCTGCACATTATTTCTCAAAGATGTTCATTTATCTTCATTTCCTTTGCAGAGCCTTTGTCTAGATCAAAATTTCCTGAAAGGTAGTAAGTACACAAGTTTAACTATATGACATTATAGTCATATGAATAAACTCTCCTTTTACCTTAAAATAATTTACATTAATGTGTATTGATACAAGATCATACCCACTACATTTAAGACCCAAGATTTCATTTATAGCTTTGCTATATGCAACAAATTTTTAAAAGTAAATTGATTTATAAATATTATTAAATATACAATACAGATGGAAAATAGATATGGCTATGTTTTCACATCATCTGTAAATTCGGCTAATATGTTATTAATGTAATCCATACCCTCATGCAAATAATTAATAAATATTTTGGACAGGATAGAAACAAGTACAGAGCACAAAGATCAGACACCATAGACTTCCTTCCTGGATAATATGGACCCACTAATCAGGAATGGTCTGTAAATCAGTTAACATTTATTAACAATTCTATCATCCAGAATGGATCTTTACCCTGGTCACAAAAATATCATGAAAGTATGTATCTGGAATAGAGTCCTCGTTTACTAATGTAGTGACCTTATATATATTGTAAAAGCAAATTTAATCATATTATTTATGTTTTAACTAATTACATACAAAATCGTGCCTCATAGAAAGTCTTCAAAAATAAATAGTAAAAAAAGGAATAGTTTTAATTAGTGCTATTCATGTTTACATTTAACCATATTTTCCTAGCAAGCATGAGAGTACTTGAAAAAATTATTTCATCAAGTGTTGTTCCCTCTTTTTTAAGTCATCTGCACTACCCATAAAGAATTTGCCAAGCAATGGTAAAATTTAGATGAGCCTATGCCCTAAGAAGTGCCCATTGCAATGATGATTTGCAGTATTGAGTATCCTTGAGATGTTAAAACATATCAAACATAAAGAGGGTTGAGATGAGCTTTTTCCACATGCACACAATAAATAGTAGGATCCAGGTACTTAATTATTGTTGCCACTTTCTGCACTCCTAAAAATTTTCCTTTGAAGTTTTACTCTTGCTATAATCATGTTAGGTCATTATGCTTCACTTTATGCTCCAAAAATCTGTAGAGAACATTTGATGGAAAGGTTAGAATGGTTGCTTTTTTTTTTTAAATCATAAAGTAGTGCGGTTCCCTCTAGATCAGCACAACATGCATAGCAGGTGATAAGATGTACTGCAGAGCAGCCAACGGCATCATTTTTAGGAGTTAATGCATAAATTTGGCTCATGAGTCAAAAAAAATGTACATAATCAAAATTACTCATGGAAATCCCTTAACTTGACCATAAACCATATCCTTTAGTGTTGTTTATACAGCATGGTTCAAAAATACTACTTCTCAATGTTTTCTTAAGAATTTCAATGAATTGCTGCTTCTTGGGTTTGGAATCGGGTGAAGTAGTTGGCCATTAGGTCTAGACTGAATAAAAAAATACAAATGCAAAAAAGATCAAAGCTTGGAATATCACCAGCTAAGTATAGCTCTCAAAAAACGGAATGTGCTCAAGGGTCAAGGTTAATAAAGTTAACTTTTATTACCTTTTATTACCTAAATACTTTTTATTACCTCATCAAAGGCAATCTTAAGAAAAGTTGGCATTTTTTCCTTAACTGCAAATACGGGGCAGTGAAGCATACAATGACTAATGGCAGTTTGGTGCCACTGCCTTGATTCATAAAAAGGCACCAGCAATTTTGTTCACCATTGCTTTTGGCTTGGTAAGTATAAATATCAAAACTGTGAAAAATGGCAAATAACATTTTAGAATTAATAAGAAAATAATTTTGACATTGTGGACCTCCTTAATGGATTTTGGAGACACCCTGGGGACCATGGAACATTCTTTGAGAACTATAGCATTAAAACAACATTTAAACATGCTATAGAATATTAGTAGCTGGAAAAAAGTAAGGAAACTCTGTTTAAAAATGACAAAATATTATTAAATACTATTGTGAATGTTTATGGTGAATATTTTAATGAATATGCATATAAATATTTAACCAATATAATATGTACTTTTAAAATGTTTTATTTTTGTCTTTTATCTCATTTCTTATTTGTCCTCTTTCTAGCACAGTATCAAAGTTACAGCTTCACCCAGTTAATTTTTAAAATTATCTCCAAAATAGTTTTACAACTAGATTAGATGATAAAGAAATTCATTATTATGGGACTTAAAAAAGAAATGTTTATGCAATAAGAGCTATCATAAATTTTTAAGGTTCTTATAATCTTTTTTAAGTTTTTGCCAATTTTCAAAAGTTATATAGTGACAAAGAGTGATTTAATTTTTGTTTAAATCACAATGCTTTATGTTTAGATTTCCGGTAACAAAACTACAAACATTTGTTATGTATCAAACAAAAATAATTCCTTCCTTAATTAGAAAAATTCCTTTGCTAATAAATGTTTTCTGAAAAAATATAATATTTAAATTAAAGATTTTTCATGGCACTCTCGTTGACTTTCCAAAAGTCCAATCTTTTCTTTCCTGACTGAATTGTACTTTGAAGTAATTAATGGAAATTTTTAAATTTTTACCTCTATATTTCTCACGTTCTTGTGTTATTTTTCAGGGCTTAACCTTATGGTACTATAATAAGTCCTAACTAAAACATCATGCATATCAGCTTTTTAGATGCCTAAGACATCTTTAAGATTAGAGAGCAATGTTTATGAAGCAGAATACTGTTGAACTCATAGAGCAGGCAAAAGAGAAGAATAATTCCTAAGCAGTAATAATACAAAAAACAAAAATTATGTCAATATAAGTTCCTAATATGTAATCATTGGCAGGAAAAGCCCACAAACCAAACCAAAAGATAGCAGGCCAGTCAAACCAGACTAAAAGCTTAAGCTAAAAATACTTCCCTAGGTCTTTGTAGAAAAATTCTATATGCTAAGGATGTCAATTTAAATGTGTCTGGTTTATGAATAAGAACATTTAAGAACAAAGACTGCATACATTAAAAGAAATAAAATTAATATAAAAGACTGAGTCAAGTAAATGATCTGTGTAAGTTCAGAAACTTTCAGATTAAATAGTTGAAAAGCTGTAAAACTAGAATGACAGCTTTTATCCTTTATCATACTTAAAGCAGGGAGTCTATGCTTGACTTCTGTTCTCATGCTAGATATAAAAAATAAGATTAAAAAGAAAGACGGAAGGAAAAGATGTATACTATATACTGCTGCTTCTATATCAATTACACAATTGTATACAAATTGAATCACTTCTTTCTTAAAAGTTAATCAGAAATGGTACTGTTCACAGAAAGGACCTGCCTTCCATCTCAACTCCTATTCAAACTCTTCCTTTTCAATCTCACATTATTTTCATGCATTTAACAATTAATTTTACACATCAAGAGTAAATGTGGTTATTTGTGAATCACTTATTTGTAAGGAAAAAAATATTACATGAGAACTTTGAGATTAGCAAGATTGTGAGCATTACTATATGAAAATTTAGACGTCTTTTTTTGATACATGCCTTAAGTAAATGGACATATTAACATTTTTTTCTAACTATACACATCTTACAAATATGGTCATATTAATGGAAAAAAGAAGGTATGCCATAGCTTTGTGGTGGACTGGCAATAAATGCATCAATCTATACTTAAACTATTAAATAATGTTATAATGCCAGCTTTTGAAACCAAAATAAATGCCTTATTTATTAAGCTTCAGGAAAACCTCTTCAGCTCCTGCTCAAATACGTTGCACATTTGAATAATGTCAGTCTCTGTAGGACTTGATATTGGACTATGAATATTTGACCTAGAATGTCATTAACAACTTATACATTTTAAAATCACGTTTTGAAATGCGGCAAAACTAAGATTGTAGTGAATTTAATTTCAAAGTCATACTATCCCTCCTTTTATGCTGTATGTGGTAATCCTTGATTTTTTTGCACCGATGCTAAATGTTAATGAACAGAGCCACCATGTACCATTTCACCTGGAGCAATGAAAACATTAAAATCTCTTTAGAAGCCTGAATAAAACTTTATTTTATAAATATAATCCATGTTAAAGCTCCACCGTTTCACTGTACTTTTGAAATAAGGGCACATGGAAAATATGGAAGCGTTTCCTTTGAGATAGCTAACTAAAGCTACAAAATGAGCACAGTACAGCATTTCCAAGGAACACGGTTCAAAAGTTGTACGATTACTACTAAGGTTGTTTTATTCTCTACCACATTTGGAACAGGAAGTCTGTGTTGTTCTTGAAGAATTCTGAAAAGCAATGTCACACTCTGATGACCTCTTCTCCTCATTAAAACGTTCCCAAAGACAGCGCTCTGCATGATGTTTTGTAGCTTCAGCAGCCATGAACTAATTTGTACTCTCTTATTTTGATCATGCAGTGGTGAAAGCACCAAACAATATTTTTCTTTAAACACAGAGAGGTCTTTCAACAGCTCAGCATGCACTTCTACCCTCTTTTTAATCTTGGAGCACCTATTTATTTGCTCTTTTCACCACTAAATCTTCTTTGCTCCTTTCTGCCCCCTGCAAAGCGGCTAGTTAAAAATCTTCAGTGTTTTTTCTTCATAGGCTTAAACCATTAAAAGGGTATTACCATAAAAACAGAGACGAGGGCTTACAGATATAGCATGAGCAGAATTTGCATTTCTAATTTTTAATCCCATTAAACTAAGATAATATTTATTTAGTTACTACCTTTCTAAAATGTGTACGATCACTAAAACTAACAAAATATTGCTGTAAAAAGTTAATTTTTAGTATTCTCTGCAAAGACTAGCTCCGCACAGTGAATATTAGAAGACTCTACTTAAAGCTTATTTGTATGTATAGGACTCATTTGTTTATTTTCCATACTCCCGCACTTTCTTTGGTTATATCAGACCTTCCTGTATACTTCCCCTATAGCACCAAGAGACATTGAGTTTATGGTATGCAGTGTGTAGGAATTTGGTTTTTCATTTACTCAGAAAAAAAAGAAGGGGGACTAAACAAAATAATTGGTAATGGATATGACTTTTTAGGCAGTAATACTATGAACACTATTAATAAAGACAAGTCCAAGCAATTTAATAATTCAAAAGTATTGCTTTGAAATGTATATTAATTGTAGTTACCTAAAACCCAAATATGGGTATATGCTAACAACTGAATAAATTATAGTAAATTTCATCAAACCAATGGTGCATCTGTAAATAGAACATACTGCCAGGATTACAGATCTAGTTAAGGAGAAATGTACAATTACATACTAATAAATGGATTCTTTCTTCATCATGAAAGATTTATTCTTACCAAATATATTTACTGAACACATTGAATTTCTCTTAAACAGGTTGAAGATACTAATGTAAACATTTCTCCATTAATAAATCATAGTATGTTTTCAATGTCAATAGAAATTTGAATATTAAGTTATTTCAAATGTTAACTCATTGACTTTCAAATTTTCAAAAATCAATTGACTCTTATGTACTGTCTTATGTAAAGATGCAATTCATACAAATAATTTCTTGATTTATTCATAAAACTAAACATTTGTATGGAAATAAATGAAATGCCAAAAGTTTGTTGCTTATAATAAGATATAATTAATATTTAATGTTAGTGACATTTAACATTTTTCTCAAGTAAAATTAATTAAATCAATGTTATCACAATAAATTATATGACTTCTTAAAGTCATCACATCTAAGTAATTGATCTCTCTATTCCGAAACTCTTCCTAATGAATCTTTTTCCAATGGCAAACTGGAAGTGTAAAATTGTTAATTTCATATAATATTCCTCCAAATTTAGTCAATTTTGCTGTTGAAAATTATTTTTTCCACAAATTTGACTTTGGCTAATTTAGGCTTAAAAGTTAACCACACGTCCTGTTGTGTCTCTGTCATGTCTTAAACATCATTTCTTCATAGACTGCAGAGTGACCAGTAATTATCATAAATTTTCTTTCTTTTTTTTTTTTTTT
>CAUYRT010025986.1:0-41196 GCA_963574885.1 Lepilemur ruficaudatus | reverse complement strand
GTTGAGACATGCTTTGTGGCCTAGGATATGGTCAATCTTAGAGAATGTCCCATGAGCTGATTAGAAGAACGTATATTCAGTAGTTTTTGGGTAAAATGTCCTGTAAATATCAGTCAGGCCCATTTGTTCTAGAGTTCTATTTAAATCCATTGTTTCTGTGTGTAGTTTCTGTTTGGAGAATCTGACATGTTTTGTCAGAGGGGTATTGAAGTCTCTGGCAATTACGGTGCTGCTGTTTATCATTTTGTTTAGATCCTGTAAGATTTGCTTTGTGAATCTGGGTGCACCTGAGTTAGGTACATAAATATTTAAAATTGTTACGTCTTCTTGTTGAATTGTACCCTTCACCATTATGTAATCACCCCCTTTGTCTTTCATTACTTTTGTTGATTTGAACACTAAGTTACTTGAAATCAGAACTGCTAGCCAGCTTTCTTTTGTTTTCCGTTTGCTTGAAATATTGTTTTCCATTCTTTCACCTTAAGTCTGAATGCATCCTTGTGGGTTAGATGTATTTCCTGAAGACAGCTTGTGTACATTTATCCATTCTGCCAGCCTGTGTCTCTTTAGTGAGCAGTTCAAGCCATTCACATTTATTGACAGAATTGATAAATGGGGCAGATTTCTGTTCATCTTGTGGAATTGAACTTTGTTGCTTTGTTTTCTCTCTTGAGCCATTGTGGTATCTGGCCTTTGACATTTAGCTTTTGGATGATTTTACATTGGTGAGCATCTTTTGTGATGATCCATGTGTAATGCTGTTCTGAGTACTTACTTCCTGGAGGGTAGGTCTTGTCTTGATGAATTCCCTCAGTCTTTGCTTGTCTGAAAAGGTCCTTATTTCTCCTTCATATAAGAAACTTAATTTTGCAGGCTACAAAATTCTAGGCTGGGCATTATTCTGTTTAAGAAGACTGAGAGCCAGTCCCTCTGGCTTGTTAGGTCTCAATTGAGAAATGTGCTGTTAATCTGATGGGTTACCTGCTTTGTAGGTTACCTGCTGCTTTTGCCTTACAGCTCATAGGAGTGCCTCTTTAGTGTTTATTCTGGCCAGTCTGATGACTATGTGTCGTGGTGTCTTCCTGTTTGCAGTGAATCTCCCAGGAGTCCTTTGAGCTTCTTGTATCTGGATATCTGGATTTCTAAGAAAGCCAGGGAAATTTTCCTCCATTATATCCTCAAATAGTTTATCCAACCCTTGCGTATTTTCTTCTTCACATTCCTGGATTCTATGATTCTTATGTTAGGTGTCTTCACATAATCTCACATTTCTTGTAGGCTTTGCTCTTTTCTCTTATTTCTTTGCTCTATTTCTCTGACTGACTTGTTTAATTAAAAGGTGTTATCTTTAATCCCTGAGATTCTTTCTTCTGCTTGATCTACCCTATTCTTGAGGATTTCCACTGTGTTTTGTAATTTGTTGTATAATTTCTTCATTTCTAGAGAGTTCTGTTTGATTTTTTTTTTTTAGTATCTCAATTTCTCAGTGATTTTTTTTTGTTCATTTCCTGGATTTTTTTTTTTTTTGTGGTTTCTGTGTGTTATCTGTTTTCTCTTGCATTTCATCAAGTTTTCTTATGATCCATGTTCAAAATTCTTCATTTGTCATTTCAGTGTTTTGATTATGTTTGGTCTCCATTGCTAGACAGCTTGTGTTTCCTTTTGGCCATGTCCTTTCAGTTGGATTTTTCATACTTCCGGGGTTCTTTTGCTGATTCCTTCCCATCTGGAGCATCTGTTGCTTTTTACCTTTGCATTTTTATTTAGATAATAACACGCCCAGTTTAGTCTCTGAGCTAGGAAGTGGTGCTTGTGAGTGAGAATTGACCACACCCTGTATAAAGATTACATAGATGTAGTAAAAGAGTGTGCAGATTGACCTCCCTGTCAATAGGTGGCACTTGGCCAGAGGAGCAAGCTGTAATGCTGTTTTTTGGGCCTGTGACCAGCTCTAGTTCCTCTGGAGAGGCACTCTAGTGCCCCAGGTGGAGGGTGGGACCCTGGGACTTCCAGGTGTGTCCTTGTTGTCCACCTCAGCAGGGATGGGTGGGGGAGTGCCACTGGGCAGGGCTGGATTGAGTGAGCCTGTCCTCTGGGTCCATAAATGCTTTTATCAGGGGTTAAAGGTCTGTTCCCCCATCTCTGGGCAAAGCTGCTAGGGAAGGGCTGAAGTGGCCCCACTCAACCAGAAAGTATGGGTGTGGAGGTGGGACTGTCTGGGACTGGCAGTCTGGCAGTCTGGAGCAGGCCTTTTCACCCTCCCCTATTCCACGGTTTCTCTGCCTGCAGGCAGGACCTCGAGCTAGCTGAGCTCCCCCACTAGTGTGATGCCAGCCTGGAAGTTCCCTGCCCAGGATCCTGGCCTGAGCTGGGAGCTTGGCTGTCTTGTGGGAGGAGGGGTTCCCCACGAGCAAGCTTTAGGCAGGACCCACGATGATCTGCCCCTGAAGACACACACACCTCAGTAAACTGATTCACAAATATCCCCTCTGTGCCCCTGGATAATGTGATTGAGACCTGGGTGTACGGGATATGGCCTACAGGCCTGTTCCCCAGCCTGGAGATCAATCCCTTAGCATGTCAGAGTGAAGAACGCTGGTCCCAAGTCACCCACGGGGTGCCCAAGCTGGATCAGGGTCCCTCTGCCTTGGTGTTTGCCCTGCTTTGCTGGAGTCACCAGGCCAGCAGCCAGCACCAGGAAGGGCCAGCAGGTAGGAAGCTCACAATCCGAGCACTCCTCAGACCACTGCAGGGCCCCAAAGGGAAAGGTCTGAGCCTCATTCCCTGTGGATGCCTCTGAGTGGTGGCTAAATTGTCTCTTTGGGCAGCCATGGGTAGAGGAAGAGAAGGGGAGAATAAAGGACTGACTAGGTGGAGGAAGCGCTGCACACCGGTAGTCTCTGACCCTCTCTCCAGGAGGTAGTCCTCCCAGAATGACTGAGCTCTGAAGTCCCGCAGATCTCTCAGGACCCATTGGACCCTTGCGGCTCCTGCAGTCTGGGCTGGAGTTGGGAAATGTCTGTGTGGAACAAGCAAGATGAATCCTAAGGAGCTGAGGCCCCCCAGGGAAGACAAAGGCAATCTGGCACCTGCCGGCTCCAGCCTGTGCGGTGGGAGGCGCTGTGAGGGAGCTAGGAGGATGGTGCCCTGTCTACAAGAGACTCTCTGCTCACTGGCAGCAGCAGTCTCTGGGCTGGTGTCAGTAGGTCTCTCTAGCAGCTCAGCAGCCCACCAGCAGTCCAAGATGCAAGGGAGGGGAATTTTTACTGCTTCACCTACCCTTCTCACTCGTCTCCAGGCCTCTCTTGGCTTAATCCCTGCCAATGCCTTTCTCCTTCCAGTTCTATTCTGCAACCTCTTCCTATGGAGTCTCCTGTAGGTTCAGGCACCTTTCCTTCCAACCTTCATCTGATCTGTTTGTCTGTGTGTTTGTTTTTTTCTGTTTTATTTAAAATTTCTCCTTCTTGCAGAGATGCTCTGGCTGGAGGTGTTTCTCATCCACCATTTTGCCTCTCTCATGTTACCGCTTTTTTATTTGTTCCTTTTTTTTAAAATTAAATTTTGTGGCCTGGAGGAGAAAGTTGTCTTTTTTAGATTTTTTGTTTTTTTAAAGAGTCAGGGACTCACTATGTTGTCCAGGCTGGACTTGAACTCCTAGGCTCAAACACTCCTCCCACCTCAGCCTCCCAAGTAGCTGTGCCACTGTGCCCAGCCATTTGTTTTTCATTTCTCTTTCCAGCATTTCTGTGAATTATTTAAACATAGTTTAGTATTCTGTTTTCTTCATGGTCTTTCTGAGTATATCTTTTTGTATTTTTTTTTTTAATGGTTGCTCTAGGCCTTGCTGTATGCATACGAACTTACTACATTCTACTAGCATGGACATTTTACATTTAAAGTGAATTGTAATAATCTTACCACAATTTAGGTTTCATAACTCCCATTTATGATTTGATTGTCTTAAATATTATGTGTACATACATTAAGAACAGTATTATTTTGATTTTAATAGTCTAATATAATTTGGAAAACTCCAAAGGAGAGTGACAATGTGCTTTATTTACCCATTTATTTATTTGTTTAATTGTCCTTTTTTAATTTCTTGGTACCTTGTATTTAGTTTGTCTGATGTTGATATATCCACTCCCGCTTTCTTTTCATTAGTGTTAAAATGATAAGTATTTTACCAACCTTTTAACCTATTGTTTGTTTATATTTAAAGAGGGTTTCTTTTATGCAATAGATATTAGTCTTAATATTTGACAGTCTCTGCCTTTTAATTGGGATGTTTAGGCCAATTGCATTTAATAGGATTATTGGTGTGTTTGGATTTAAGCTTACCATCTTTGTTATTTGTTTTTTAGTATATACCTTCAGTTTATCACAGTCTATATCAATTAATATACCACTTCACGTATAAGTACTTCATAACAATATACTTCCATTTATGCTGTCTTGATCTTTGTGCTTTTGCTATCATACATTTTACTTTGACGTGTAAATATCAAAGTACATTATTATTTTGCTTTAACCAGTCAGTTGGTTCTCTTTTGTTTAATATGAAAAGGCTGCTTCTCACCTTCCTGACATTTCTAAGCTATATACATCTGCTCTGTGTCCCAACAACACAGTGTTCTGTCCCTTTTTAAAGTAGTCTTTTTCTTTAAAGTTGTGATAAAAATACACATAATATAAAATTGCCAGTATAACCATTTTAAAGTATATAACTCAACGGCATTAATTACACTTACAGTGTTTTGCAACCATTAACATTTCCAAAATTTTTTCACCCCTGCTCCCAAATTGAAACTCTGCCTGTTGAACAGTAACTCCACATTCCCCTTACTCCCAGCCCCTGCTAGCCACTGTTCTACTTTCTGCCTCAATGAATTTATTACACCTATTCTAGGTACCTTATTTAAGTGGAGTCATACAGTATTTGTCCTTTAGTATTTGACTTATTTCACTTAACATAATGTTTTCAAGATTCATCCATGTTGTAGCATGTATCAGAATTTCATTCCTTTTTATGGTTGAATGACATATTCCATTGTACATCTATGCCATATTTTGTTTATCCATTCATAGGTTAATGGACATGACTTGTTTCTACCTTTTGTCTGTTGTGATAATGCTGCTACTGTGAATATTTGCATTTAAAGTATCTGTTTGAGTCCCTGAATCAGTTTATGTTTACCCACATATTTACCATTTCTGGTGCTTATATTTAATTTTTTTGTCTAACCTCTCTAGTATTATTTTTTCCTGAAGATCTTTCTTAAAATTTTTTGTATTTTACATTAACAACTTGGGTCTGTTCTTGATGAATTTTTTCAATTTTTGTTTGTCTGACAGTCAGGACCTCTCAACATACACCCTCCCAACCCCCCCCCCAAGATATTTTTGCTGAGCTTAGAATTTGACTCTTAAAAATTTAAATACAGGTTGAAGACCGGGCACGGTGGCTCATGCCTGTAATCCTAGCACTCTGGGAGGCCAAGGTGGGAGGATCGTTTGAGCTCAGGAGTTTGAGACCAGCCTGAACAAGAACAAGACCCTGTCTCTACTAAAAAAATAGAAAGAAATTAGCTGGACAACTAAAAATATATAGAAAAAATTAGCCAGGCATGGTGCCACATGCCTGTAGCACCAGCTACTCTGGAGGCTGAGGCAGAAGGATTGCTTGAGTCCAGGAGTTTGAGGTTGCTGTGAGCTAGGTTGACACCACGGCATTCTAGCCCGGGCAACAGAATAAGACTCTGTCAAACAAACAAACAAACAAACAAATAATCATACATGCATACATATTGAGCAGGCCAAATTCAAAAATCCAAAATGTCTCATAAATAAATAATCATTCATTCATTCAATACATACACACACACACATATACATAGATATTGAGCAGGCAAAATTCGAAAATCCAAAATGTCCCCAAATCCAGTACTTTTTGATTGCCAACATGGTCCTTAAAGGAAAGGCTCATTGCAGCATTTTGGATTTTGGATTTTTGGATTTGGGATGCTCAGCTGGTAAGTACAATGAAAATATTTCAAAATTCAAAAATATCTGAAATCTGAAGCACTTTTGCCCCCAAGCATTTCAGTTATGGTATACTCAACCTGTACATTAACGATTGTCACTCCATCTTTACTGGATTGCATAGTTTATTATAAGAAGTCTGTTGTCACTCTTATTTTTGTGTCTCAGTTTGTATCACATTTGTCTGTTTTTCTCTGACTACTTTTAAGATTTTCTTTTTATAATTGGTGTGTATTGTGTAGGGTTGGAGTGTGCATTTATGTTGGAAGGTGGTGGTGTGTTTGTGTATTGTGTGGGATGTTTTGTATAAATGCATGGTATTTTACGGGGAGGCATTTTCTGTATGTGCTATGCACAGACACATTTTTTGTGTGTGATATGTGGGCAGTTTTATGTCTGTGTGTGAAGATAGGTTTGTGTGTGGGTGTGTTGTGTGTCTTATCTGGTCAGTGTTGTCTTTATGTTTTCTGTTTTTTTTTTATTTGTTTTTTTTTATGTCTGGCACTGTTGCCTGGGATAGAGTGCTGTGGTATCTTTATGTTTATTTTGATTATTGGTATATGGAGGGAGATAGGATTTTTTGTGCCAATGAAAATATTTTTATCTCATTCTTTCTCTGTTTTTATTTTTTCTGCTTTTTAAAAATTTATTGTGTTTATTTGTTGCTGCTTTTTCTTGTTCTGCTTTTTCCCTCTTTAATAGTTTAGAATTTATATATTTCTTTTTCTGGTTGTCTTTTAAATTTTATAATGCATGTTTAACTTTAGATTTCAAGATTAAAATTATCTCCTTTCCCCCAAATTAAGGACTTTGGAACACTTTAAACTTTGATCATTCCCTTCCCAAAATATTATTTTCATTATTGAACATATTTCAAGTCAGACTTCTTAGAAATGACACAATTTATACATATCACTTTTCCTAACCACACCATTTTAAAAGTCTTACGCATATTACTTCAAAAAATTATCTTTGTATGTACCACATTATGGAATCCTCTTATATGTCAGTTGTGCTTGTGGTAACATTCTTTTAGAGCACATATCTTGGTGGTAAATTATTTTGGTTTTTACCTGTAAATTCTTTATTTCACTAAGTTCACGGTGCAGGGTTGACAGATTCTTCTCTAGGCACTGTGGAGATAACTGTTGTACTGTCTTTTACTGTTGCTGTCAAAGCCTGTTTTATCTCTTAGCTTATTTTCTAGCTCTTCTGTTTGTTTTTGGTGTTTGCAGTGATGTGGATTTCTTTCTGTTTATCCTGTTTGGACTCTTGGTTTCCTGGATTTGTGGATCCATGTCTTTTATTGCTTTGAGAATACTTCCAGCTATTATCCATTCTCTCTGTCTCCTCTTTTTATGGAACTTACATTTAAACTTGCGTGAGATATTTTCCTGTGGTCATTCATGTCTTTTATATATTTTGATATCTTTTCAGTTTCCTTTTCTTTGTTTCTGATGGGTAAGTTCTTTGAATGCATCTTTCTGTTCTCTAATTCTCTCTAGCTGTGTCACATCTGCTCTTTAAGCTTTCCATTGAGTTTAATAGTGGTTCCAGTCTTACTTCCAGTTCTGTTTATTTCTGATTTTGGGAAATGATGCCCCTAGTGACTTTGTTTATTTTGAAAGACCAGTGATTGCCTCTTCTCCACAGTGTTACACTGCAGTGGGAGGTTCCTTCAGAACTCTTTATTTGTCATGATACATGAAAATGAGAATCTTCTTCGCTCTAATCCCCATTATTCTTCAGACAATATTTTGATAAGTTTTGATGTAGCAAACAGTTTTGAAGGGAAGGCTCTAGAGACATAATGATGATAAGAATATTTATTTAGTCCTATTTGCTGGGAGATTTTCTGATTTAGTAGAATGGGGCCCAAGAATTTGCATTTCTTAAAGTTTTCAAGTAAAGCTGATGCAGCTGGTCTGGCGATTATACTTTGAGAATCAGTGGACTAGATGATACCTTGACTTTCAGCACTGATTATTTCACCTTCTAATTAGGGGTGTTAGCTGGTTTGGGGATCGTTTTATTAACAATAAAAGAGCAATAAATTTTTCCTTTGGCATTTAAGTAGCTTATTTAAAATCACTGTTATTAATGTAATTTTTTGTTTTAGTGATCATTCCGGATATGTTCGTCCAGTACCGGTGCCTCGCAGTTTAAATAGTGATATTTCCTATTTTGGTGTTGGGGGCAAGCAGGCTGTTTTCTTTGTTGGACAATCAGCCAGAGTAAGTAAAACAATTTCTTACAAATGAAAACTGATCAAACTATTTTGAAGTTAACTATACAAATGTGTTAACCAGTTTAACTATTAGGAATTTTAAAAGTGCTCTTTTTAATACTTAACAGATGATAAGCAAACCTGCAGATTCCCAAGATGTTCATGAGCTTGTGCTTTCTAAAGAAGATTTTGAGAAGAAGGAGAAAAATAAAGAAGCAATATATAGTGGATATATTAGAAACAGAAAGGTACACTTTAACTCATAATTGTAAATGTATTCTTTTGGATAGATGATAGGACAGAACTTTTTTTCTAATTTCTATGATAGCAAAGTTGTTTTAAAAACTTGAAGATATAGAATTTTTAAAATGAGTTACTTTTTCATTCTTTTTGTTTTAGTCATGTTAGTAGCAAAAATTATCATTTATGTGCTTTCTCAGGCTGTGAAAGTCTTCAGACAAAAAGTTGTTTCAAAGCCTAACTGCTTTCTATAAATTGTTCGTAAGATTGTAAACTTTTTTTCTTGGTCTGAATTTGAGTTTTAAAATCTTTGTTATATAACAATAGAAATAGAGTAGAAAAACAGTGATGGGGTAATGGACTTTCAGGAAATCAGACGTCCAGAGAAATAAATGAAAGATTTCCGTTAACAAGTTTGCATTCAAATTCTCATTTTAATAGGACAGAATCTTGGTGGTCAGTGAGTGGTATTTATTGTATATTCTTTCAGCTTTTCTCTGTTTGAAACATTATTTTTTATCTGAAAATTTTTATTTGAAAGTAATTTTGAGAGTTTTATTTTTAAATTTTGGAGACAGAGTCTTCTCTGTCACCTGGGCTAGAGTGCGGTGGAGTCAGCCTAGCTCACTGCAACCTCAAACTCCTGGGCTCAAGAGATCCTCCTGCCTCACCCTTCTGAGTAGCTGGGACTACAGGCGTGCACTATCACACCCAGCTAATTTTTTCTATTTTAATAGAGATGGGATTTCACTCTTGCTTAGGCTGTTCTCGAACTCCTGACCTCAAGTGATCCTCCTGCTTCAGCCTCCTAGAGTGCTAGGATTATAGGAGTGAGTGAGCCACCATGCCCAGCCAATTTTGAGGTTTTTAAAAATGGTTTTCTGATCTAAATCAAATTGTAGAAAAATTTATAGGAAGAATAAAGAAAATAAAAATACTTCCAAATGTCAGAGAATATTGATGACATTTTGGTGAATTTCCTTTTAGTTCAACTTTTAAAATTATGTACTTAAAGTTTTGATCCCACAATTTAAAAAATTATCGTTTTGCATATGTCTGCATTTCATAAAATATTTTGATATACAACACATTTTTAATAGCTTTATAATATTTCTTTCAATGAATATAACTATTCTGTTGAACATTTAGCTTCTTTAAAGGATTTTACCTTAAGTGTAAAGACATTGCCATGAATATCTTTGTGTAACATTTTTCCTGAATTACAGATTTTGTTCCTTAGTTTAGATTGTTAGAATTTTAATAGCTGTGAATGAATTTGGGCTTTTTAAATGTTCGTGGTATGTATTATAAAATTGTTTTAATGAAAGGTTAAAGCCCAAATCAAATGCACTTACAACAACTGTGTATGGAAGTACCTGTCTGATCATTTCCTTACTTTTAAAAACAAAGAAGGGGAAAAGGCAGCAAAATGTTGCCAATTTTATAAGTAAAAAAATACCTTTTCTTTTTCTTTTTTTTTTTTTTTGAGACAGAGTCTCACTGTGTTGCCTGGACTAGAGTGCCGTGGCGTCAGCCTGGCTCACAGCAACCTCCAACCCCTGGGCTCAAGTGATCCTTCTGCCTCAGCCTCCCGAGTAGCTGGGATTACAGGCATGTGCCACCATGCCCGGCTGATTTTTTTCTATATGTATTTAGTTGGCCAATTAATTTCTTTCTATTATTAGTAGAGATGGGGTCTCGCTCTTGCTCAGGCTGGTTTCAAACTCCTGACCTTGAGCAATCCGCCCGCCTCGGCCTCCCAGAGTGCTAGGATTACAGGCGTGAGCCACCGCGCCCAGCCAACCTTTTCTTTCATTACTAGTGGGCTGATTTTTTCCCCCCATTTTATTAGCTGCTTTTATTTTCTCTGTAATTTAACATTCCCTCTGTCCAGGAAATTACTTTTGCTCAGCCCACTTTTTTCTCTTTTACTTTATTTCATTTATTTAACAAATTACATATTTTGATATATTCACATAACAGTATTCCATCTTGTCTTTTCTGTCTTATCTTACCACCACAAAACCCTGTAAAATATAATGGTGGAAATATCTCTTGCTGTGGTAAAACTGGTAAAAGAAAAAATAGGGATTGAGAATTTGACTTCAAAACTGTGTTCGTATTATAAAGCTTGAATGGAACTGGGGTCTCTCTTGAATCACCATTTCTGCGCTAGCCGTTTTTGTGTTCCGTGCTTAGTTCATCCCAACAAACATTTCAGGGTACCATTGGCTACCTCATCCTTTTCTTTTTCTGACCAGTTCTTTCCAGCCTGCTTTGTTTGGACTCCTATCCCTGATCTGTTAGCAGTTTTCAGAATGTGGGTGGAATTAGTGGTTCTTGTTCTGTAGTTAGCAGACTTGCCTTTTTCATATATGTTTACCACTTAAATACAAACATCAGATCTGTGTTTCTTTTCAAGACTTTCTCTTAAGATTGAGACATTGAATCAGGCTGAGTTCAGTAGAGGAAAAAAAAAATGTCTAGATACTTTGAACAGAAAAGAATTTCATAAAGTGAATTAGATGCTTCTGTGATTGTTGGAAGGGCCAAAGAGATGAACTATAGGCTGAGCCTCCTAAAATGATGCCAGGGCACTCTGAACTGACCCTCAAGGGATTCTGCAATATCTGCTATGGTCTCACAGTTGGAGGACCACCACTGGGCCTGGAATTTAGGAATTCACTGCCATATCTGTGATCTAAAAGTTGGAATGATCTCACAGCCACAATTGTTCCAATACTGGAACCCAGAAATTTCTGGCCATAACCAGTGCTCCAGTGGCCTTTTGACACTTTGGAACCTGGTTACTGGTTTTTCTGGTAGCAGAAAACCTTTAACAAACCTCAGGAAACAGCCTCTGCTTCATTTTTGGCTTCCAAATCTTTGGCTATTACATCTTATTGGTGAAACCTAATTTTCACTCACAACCCGAAGTGCAAGGGATTCTAGAAAATATACGTTTTTGGCTTTCCAACCTCTATAGCCTAGGCGGGCACAATAAAAGATGGTAGGAATGGGTGATGAATACCAACTGATCATATCCAGCACACCCATTTCCAATTTCAATTAGATGTCCTTCCTTAGATGTTCTGGGAATAAGTCACTTTTGGTACATTTGCAGTAAAATATTATGTATAAACTTTTCTTATTCTTTCCCTCTTCCTTCTTCCCCTCAACTATCCTTTCCTATTAATGGCATCCTCTGGCCATGCAGTTTAAATTGGTAATCCTTGTTGTTAATCATTCACTACACTTAATTTTGGCTTTTAAATCGTTTCTTTTATCAATCCAATCTTCCACTCACTTTCTACTGTGTAATTTGGCTTTTTCAGCCTCATCTTTCCTCACGTGTTTATCATATATTTTAAACTACCTTGTTCCCTTTATACTCTTAAATCCTGTTTTCATTTGTCTGGAATGTTCTTACTCAGTCATCTTCTAGATGAAAGTCACCCTCCTTTTACCTCTGTACTTCTTGGTTCATATCTTCATAATGGCATGTTGTTTTGTAATCGTTTACTTCTCATCTCCTACCAGATGGCATTTTGTTTTTGAATTGAAAAGTCTTGAGAACCGGATGGAATTTGTAGAGATCAAGAGCACACTATCTTATTTATCTTGAACCTATTTTCCTCAGGCACAAGTTGAGGCATAGGGCTAGAGAACGTGCTTGATAAATATTTGGATAATGAACTTGCATCACTGATAAACCCAGACTAATCTACTAACTCTCGATGTTACTTGTATGTTACTTGTATAATATATATTGTAGCTGTAATATTAGTAATTTAGTGTGTAGAGATGCAGTAGAATGATTTTAAAGGGTTTGTTTTTATTATTTTTAATTAAGAAAGTAATAACGTGCTTATTTTATTTTTTTATTTTGTAGAGATGGAGTTTTGCTCTGTCACCCAGACTGGATTGCAGTGGTGTGATCATTGCTCACTGCAACCTCGAACGTCTGGGCTTAGGTGATCCTCCCACCTCAGCCTGCTGTAGCTGGGACTACAGGCATGTGCCATCTGTAGCCATAACATCTACATACATATGAACTATACAGTAATAAGAATTATTTAGAAGCCAAGGGCAGTGGCTCATGCCTATAATCCCAGTACTTGGGAGGCTAAGGTAGGAGGATTGCTTGAGGTCAGGAGTTCTTGACCTGGACAACATAATGAGAACCCATCTCTACAAAAAAATATAAAAAATTAACTGGACGTGGTGGCATACACCTGTAATCCTAGCTTCTTGGGAGGCTGAGGCAGGAGGATCACTTGAGGCCAGTAGTTTGAGGCTGCAGTGAGGTATGATTGTGCCACTGCACGCCAGCCTGGGTGACAAAGCAAGACACTATCTAAAAAAAAAAATTTTTTTAAATAAAAAGTATCAACCAATTCCATAGAGATAATAATTTAGTACGTATTTCCATTCTTAAATTTTGTTTATGTCTGTAGCAAAATGTTTAGTGTATGCAGTCATGAAATATGACAATGATAATGTTCTAAGAAATGCATCCTTAGGTGATTTTGTCATTGTGCGAACATCATAGGGTGTACTTACACAAACCTAGATGGAATAGCCTACTACACACCTAGGCCATACTGTATATCCTGCTGCTCCTAGTCTACAAATCTGTACAGTTACTGTACTGAATACTGTAGGCAGTTGTAACACCAATGGTAAGTATTTGTGTATCTAAATATAGAAAAGGTACTGTAAAAATATGGTTTTATAATCTTATAATCTTATTGTATATGTGATCTGTTGGCTGAAATGTCATTATGTGGCACATGACTGGATATATGTATGTGTGTATATATATATACACACATATATATACACACACATATGCATGTAAGTATTGAAACATAAACTCATCCTACAAATTGAGAAGATTGTAATTTTTATCCTCATATTTGTCCCCTTCTTATATAAGCTCTAGATATTAAAGTGGACTGGTGCCCAGGATAATTTTACCCCCTCTTAAAAACTGTTTGGACTCAGCCAGCTGGGTCCAGGCTTCCCTCTAGTTTTCTTGAACATGGAGGGCTGGGCATTGGTCCTGACAAAGTGAAATGGGTATCCCAAGTAAGGACTCATTCCATCCTAGGGTAAGCATACTCAGTTTTTAAAGGCATTTTAAAATTCTGTATTTGTCTTTACCTTTTCCTTTATGATTCTAAAATTAGTTAGCATTATGAAATAGAGTACTCTTTATTCGTGCCAGTTCAGTAGTCATGTGAAAGTTCCCCTGTCCTCGCAGTGTTTTCACACACTCAACCAGTTTGTTGTTTTGGGCCAGTGTCCTACTGAAGTTTTCCTGAAGCCTATTTCTGATAGTATCTAAGTGAATCACAGTAAAATTTGATATAATCATTAATTTGTATAATTATAATTCAGATGATTTAATCTGTTGTATTTATATTTGCTCTTGTAGCCATCTGATTCTATTCACATTACAAATGATGATGAAAGATTTCTACATCATCTTATCACAGAGGAGAAGGAAAAAAATAGCTTTACTGCTGTTGTTATCACAGGGGTGCAACCAGAACACATACAGTACTTGAAAAATTATTTTCATCTTTGGACGCGACAGTTAGCGTAAGTAATTATATTTGGTTCAGGAAATGTTGCTACTTATCTTTTTAAAAAGACAAAATATTACAGATACATTGAAGCCTCTTGGCTATCTTCTTTGCTCCTGTACCGTTTCCTTCCCTTCAGTATCAAGTACTCTGATGGCGGTGTTAAAACAGTTCTCTATTCATTTATTCTGTGAATATTTGTAAACCATCTCAGTGTACTGAGCATTATTTGAGGCACAGGATTTTTGACATCTATTATAAAATTAAAAATGAATTTCAGAATTTATCAAATTCAGCACCATCACTACTTCTGTCTCCATTTTGTGCTGCTTCTCCATAACACATATCATAATCTTTCATACCATATATTTTATTTTTTTTGTCAGCTTTCCCCCATTGAAATGTCATTTTAAGTTCACTACTATATCCCCAGTGTGTAGAATACCTTGCTGATGCTCAATAAATGTTTATCAAATGAATGCATCAAATCTATTAAAATAAAAAAATATATATACTTATGTGCCTGTGTGACATATTAGTACTGAAAATAAGTCATTATGTATCTATTCCAGTAAAACTTCTAGGGACTACATATGCCATTAGACCAAATCAGAGGAATGTTTATTTAATGGCTCTAAGTTTTTTCTCTATAGCTATATGATACATTCTATTTACTGGATTGTGTCCATAATTTATATTAGTTGGAATTACTGAGTCTTGCAAGATGTTTATCTGCACAAAATTCATACTTTTTTTAAAAAAAGTCTCTTTTCACTTTGACCCTATTGCACTAAATTTGAGATTCTCTGTTCTATACATAAATGTATATTAACAGAATTTAATGTTTTTGTTTTAATGGGACCATAAATTTGGTTTTTAGGAATATCTTTTTTTCTTCTTTAGTATTGCTGTTTATTGCCCCTGTAACCCAGGATATTTAAATAGGACTTTAGATTTTTCTTCTCTACTACATATTTTATTAGTTACTTGATAGTCATAGTTTCTTTTTACTGAAGGAACTCAATGTGAATAACATAATTAAAATATACTTTTGCTCTAACAAAGAAGGACTTTGAAGGAATATTGCAGATATCTATTTCAGGAATAACTAAAGATGTGAATAATCCCACCAAAATGTAATCTTTTTAAACTTAAAAAATAAAATAGCAAAGATTTCTGAAGTGGTAGTCTTCAATGGGATGATGTTGAATTTCTTACTTTTGTTTGTTTTTGGAATTTTGGGGTAAGATCATGCCATAGGAGAGGATAAATAAACATTCTAGAATGTTATTCTGATATTGAGAAGATTATTTAAAGATATCCAATGCAGTCTACCCCTGTCCCGATAATGGAGTCTTTTCTACATCATCCCTGGAAAATAGAATTATAAACTGTTGCTTTCTAGTTTTTTAGTTATTTCATAAAGTATATGGGCTTTGAAGTTGAAAAGGCCTGGGTTGAAACCCACCTCTCATTAATTCTAATTCTGTAACCTTCGATAAATTATATACACTCCATGTACCCCAGTTTCTGTATCTGTAAAATGAGATGTAATGATACCTGCATCTCAGAATTGTTTTTACTAGTAAATGAAATACTGTATTTAAAAATGTTTAATAAAGTGCTCAGCACCTAGTAAAGTACTGTTAATAAAATTTTTTGATAGATTATATGAACTATTTTTATATGAATTAAAAGTATAAAGTTATTCTATATTTTAGGCATATTTATCATTACTATATTCATGGCCCAAAAGGAAATGAAATACGAACATCAAAAGAAGTTGGACCTTTCAACAACATTGATATTGAAGTAAGAGAATAATCCCATCTTAAGTATTACAGATTATTAGTTATTTGTCCTTACTCCAAGTGACTCTGAATAACAAAAACCAGTCAGTAATTAGATAACTTCCCTCTCCTTGTCTTTTACCAAAGTACTTTGGTTATTTGATACCCAAGTAAAGAGATCATTTCCTAGATGTATTTTTCTTGAACTTTTATTTATTATAGTACGTTTCTCTTTTTTCTCTCTTTTATAGTGATATGAATTGTTACTGAACATCTTGTCTTGAAGCAGAGAGGAAAAGGGATATAACATAGTTTTCCATTTGTTCATAGAAGTCTTCTAGTGGTGACAAGATTTAGAAGCACAGAACATTTGAGTTTTCGGTTCTCAATATCCTCCTCCACACGTTAGAAAAAATTTCATGTACAATGTTATTCCACTTGTGCCTCTAGCAAGAAACCTTGAATTAATTATATTCGTTACTTATCTGTCCTTTAGCTCTGATTTACTGTTTTTTTGCTTACTTTATAGGTTTTAGTAGTATATTCCTTATTGAAATGCTTCTTAACACATTGACTGCCACAATAGAAAAAGGAATTTTTTCCTTGGGGCCACCGTGTTTTATTATGAAAATAGAATAAAAGCTTTGAAAGCAAAATGATCCTGTATAATTTAATTGAAAATTGGTTATTTTTTATTGTTTTCTGTGTGTAAGTTATATGTAACTTGAAAAATAGTTCTCGCAGCTCCCATGTTTAAAAGATATGTGAGTTACATATGCTTCACAAGGCCTTGGGCTGAAAACTAGCCTGAGTTAAATATAGCTCACGTGGCAGTTAATGTGTTAAAGCTATTTAACCCATATATAAAAAATATATATATATTTCATTAAGCCAGATGGTTACTTGTACAAATAAACATAGTTTTTGCCTATTCTGTTGTAGAATCATAGCTGAGAACAAAAGTGAAGTCACCATAGAATTTAATTGTTTTTGTTTTATTTTTATTTTAGATTTCTATGTTTGAAAAAGGGAAAGCACCTAAAATTGTCAACCTAAGGGAAATACAAGATGACATGCAAACATTGTATATAAACACAGCAGCTGATAGTTTTGAGTTCAAGGCTCATGTTGAAGGAGACGGTATAGTGGAAGGGATTATCCGGTACCATCCTTTCTTATATGATAGAGAAACTTACCCTGATGATCCATGCTTTCCATCAAGTATGTTAATGTCTTATCTTAGCTACTGAATGTGAAGTTGTGATTTAGCATAGTGATTTGTTTCATTAAATGATTATTATTAGTTGGGCTATTAAGGTTAGTTAAATAACTGAAATTTTTTTCCTTATGTAAGTCTTAAGTTAGGCATTTGTAATTTTTATGATTATTGATTTTTGTGTATTTTTAATTTCAGATGAATAAAACTTTGAAACATTTTTCTTTTCTATTCTCTTACTGAACTAAATTGCTGCATATATAGCTTATTATTCCTTTACATGTTACCTTTATTGTCTTGATTTTTTTATTTATAAAGAAGTTTTATTCTTTATGCAGCTATATCTGTCAGTTTTCCTTTATGCTTTCTCGTTTTTTTTTTTTTTTTTTTGAGACAGTCTCACTCTGTTGCCCCAGCTAGTGTGCTGTGGCATCAGCCTAGCTTACAGCAACCTCAAACTCCTGGGCTCAGGTGATCCTTCTGCCTCAGCCTCCCCAGTAGCTGGGACTGCAGGCATGTGCCACTGTGCCTGGCTAATTTTTTCCATTTTAGGCAGACACAGGATCTTGCTCTTGCTCTGACTGATCTCGAACTCCTAAGCTCAAACGATCCGCCCGCCTAGGCCTCCCAGAGAGCTAGGATTACAGGCGTGAGCCACCACACCCAGCCTGTGCTTTCTGATTTAGTCTTGCTATAGAAACAGTTTTTACACCTCAAGGTTATAAAAAGATTCTATAGTTTTTTTTGTTTTTGTCATCTGATTTTTAATACATCTGTTTTCCTTTTTTGTACATAAAGTAGGGATTTAGCTATGTATTTTCCAGGTGGTGTTCAGTTTCATAGCATCAGTTACTGAATATTATAATTTTCCCAGGAGTTAGAAATATTACTTTTATAATATAAAGTTTCAATAGGTATGTAGGTCTAGATTTTGTACTGTAAGGTACTATTTTATATTTTTGTACGTAAGTACTGTCTTGTAGTTTTATCCTGTATATTGATATCTTCAGGGCAAGACATTCTCACTCTTTTTCTTTTTTGAAAATATTCTTAAACTTTTGCTCTTATAGATAACTTTTAGAATCAACTTTGTACATTCACTTAAAAAAATCCTACTGGGATTAATGGGATTGCATTGAATTTTTAGATTAATAATATCAAACTTTTTTATCTAGAGTGCTTCATTAGTAAGTACATTCTTAGTTTTGTAGGCTCTGCAACTAGACTTCCTAATCTGAATCCTATCTTAGCTACTTTCCATTGTGTAAACTTGGACGAAGTACTCCCTACATCAGTTTGCTCATCTGTGAAAAGAGGGTAGTAGTTCATACCTCATAGAGGTGCTGTGAAGGTTAAATAAGAAACCAAGGCAAGTTCTCAGAGTGCCCAGCACTATTTAGTAGGTGTTCAGTACATGTTATTTCTCAGTGACTCTGCCTCCTATGATGTCTCTGACTTTTTAAATTTGTTATTTCTAATTTTTTTATGCTTATAGACAAAAAGATACAACGTTTTGAAATGATGTCTTAAAATAAGAGCCAGTAAATTGAGTGATGATCAGACGGAGTCTTCTCTAAGAGCAAAGTGATATGGTTTGATTGAAAGGAACTTTTTTTTTTTTTTTGAGATAGAGTCTTGCTCTGTCACCCTGGCTAGAATGCCATCACTCATGGCATCAACCTAGTTCACTGAAACCTCAAACTCCTGGGCTCAGTGATCCTTCTGCCACAGCCTCCTGAGTAGCTTGGACTACAGGTGTACTCCACCATGCCTGGCTAATTTTTTCTATTTTTAGTAGAGATGGGGTCTTGCTCTTGCTCAGGCTGGTCTGGAACTCCTCAGCTCAAGGGATCCACCCACCTCAGCCTCCCAGAGTGCTAGGATTACAGGCGTAAAGAAAGGAACTTTTATATAGGGATTTCTTGTGAGGGCTTTTTGGGGAAAGGCTTCATTTTAAATGGATGACTTAATGCCAGGATAGCTGAGGTATTAATATATCAGGATCATAATGTTTAATTCTATTTTATTTGGATAAATTGAAAATGTATTACTAAGAAACATGTTATAGACAATTGTGCTAATCATGCTTTTGATACATAGTAATATATGTTGTAATTCCAACTGCATACATATTTCTTGCTTACCTGAATCTGAAAATGAAGTAGTTTACAAAAAGTAAATTTAAATTCAGTATTGTTGACTAATTTGTCCAAACTAGGCAAACTTGATACTATTAGATGTCATAGATTTCTCAGGTGATTTTCATGTGAATGTACTGGTTCTGACAGAATTGTAAAACTATTTTAGATGCAAGATTCAGGCTAATCTTTTTGGGTGTATGACTCTTTTAACTCTATAAATAGGTTTTAAAGATTACAGGTTCAGCAGCTAATGTAGTACTGTTAACACAGATTGATTAGTATATAAGTAATTATTGATTTTTAAATGGCAAACATCATTGGTAATCTGGAACCACTTTGGAAACCTGCCTTTCTGAGGGCAGAGTAAAACTTATCTTCAGGCTTTATAGACGCTGATGTGAAAGATTATGTGTTTGTGTTATCATTTCTCTGAAGCAATTTTAATATTTCATTGTAGCAGTTGACTTCGGAGTGATAAAAATTGCACATACTTTATAGCAGTAAACATTTTGTTCCACTTAACCCTTTTGATCTAGAATTAAAAGATGAAGATGATGATGATGATTGTTTCATACTTGAGAAGGCAGCAAGAGGGAAAAGGCCTATTTTTGAATGTTTTTGGAATGGACGATTAATACCATATACATCAGTTGAAGAGTAAGTTTTGATTTTTGCTGAAATTGTATTGTTTTATAACATAATCTTTTTTTATTAACTGATATATTTTGTTCTGTTCAAGCTTTGACTGGTGTACTCCTCCTAAGAAGAGAGGGCTTGCACCAATTGAATGCTACAATAGAATATCTGGTGCATTATTCACTAATGACAAATTCCAGGTCAGCACAAATAAACTGACTTTTATGGATCTTGAGCTAAAATTGAAAGATAAGAACACCCTTTTTACAAGAATTTTAAATGGACAGGTATGATCTTCAAGTATAAAGTTTTGAATATTTGTAAATGTTCTATTTTTAAGTAAAATGAAAGATACTGGTAGTGTAGGTTTTTACTGATATTTTGTATACTTTGGATTTATTGAATCAAGAATATGATGTGTAAATGTTTCATGAACATTCAAGTGTTTATATCACTCAGAAATTTTAAACTGATTATGTTTGGATAAAATTTACATTTCTTTATTTGATCTTAATATCAAGCCTTTCAAATAGTAAGTACAAGCCACAGAAGAATCTCCACTTAATGAGAGCATATATGAATGATTGTGTCTATTTTAAGGGCTATGTTTGTACAGTAATAAGCTAATTATGCAATTTTAAGCTAGTCTTGAGGGTAAAAATGGCTAGAACTGTGAAATACTTTAGCTAAAAGATGATTTGAGACTGATTAATATTAAAATACATGCATTGATTAATGATTCCACTGTGAATAATGTTTTTAAAAAGTTGAATGGAACTTGCACACTATACTAGTGTGCTTGTATTCTGTGCACCTACCTGAGAAACTTTTACTTGAAACTACTCTTTCAGTAGTTTAGTATTGTCAAGAAATAGATGATTTTATTATCAATTAAAATTGCTAGGCATAGTACATAGTATTCACAGATTTGCCATCTGTTTATGTACTATGTGTATGTATATGTATGTGCTTGGTACATAATGAGTCTTTTAACATCCCATTGAGAATATGTGTGGTTTACAGTGAGAAGGCCTCCACCCACTCCTTTTTGGAGCCAGCTATTTCTCCTCCTAGGCAGCAAATGTTATCATTTTTTTGTATATCCTAGAATTTATTAAGTATGGAATGTCTAATTTCCTTAAGTACTAAATTTGATGGTTGATATCTCTGACATCTCACTTTGACACTTATTCTTTTTTTTTTAATAGTGAAGGTATATCCTCATTCTTTCAGATGCACATTTTGGCTTGTGATTATCTTTCAAATTTTTTTGTAGAGCAATTTTTGCAAAATCATGAATAAGTAAAAAATTTGTGTTATTTTTTAATATGAGTTCTGTCATGGAACCAATGCATCGTGGACTGCTCGAGAAATCAACAAAGTGTTTGGGAAGGATGGCTAATGAACGCACAGTACGTTGATGGTTTGAGAATGCATTCTGGTGATTTTAATCTTGAAAATGAGCCATGTGGGTGACCTGAGACCAAGATAAGGTAATGGTGAGCTGAAAGCTGTAGTGGAAGTGAAACAATCTCAACCTACACATGAATTAGCAGCAAGGATTGACATTACTATTCCAACAATATTGGACCATTTGAAACAAATGGGGAGGTAAAGAAGCTGGATAGATGGGTACCGCATGAATTAAATGAGCATCAGAAGAGAAATCGCCTTCTTGGCCTTTCTTTGCTGTCACAACACAAAGGTGAATCATTCCTACACTGTATTGTTACATGTGATGCAAAATGGATTCTTTTTGACAATTACAAGCATTTGACACAATGGTTGGATAAAGATGAAGTGCCAAAACACAGTCCAAAACCAAATATTCATCAAGGAAACCTAATGGTGTCTGTTTGGTGGTCCAGCACTGGTATTATACACAACAGCTTCATGAAACCTGGTCAATTGATTACAGTGGTTGTCTACTGCAACCAATTGGATGAAATGATGAGGACGGTTGTGAATAAGCAGCTGAGATCAGCCAGTAGAGACAGGCCAATCCTCTTGCAAGACCACATGTTGCAAAAAACAACGCTGCTCAAACTACAGAAGCTGAACTTGGAAACTCTCTGTCATCCACCCAATTCACCAGACCCTGTACCAACTGATGACCACTTCTTCAAGGCTTTGGACCACTTCTTGCAAGGAAAAGTATTCAATGCTGAACAAACTGTGGAAAATGCCTTTTGTGATTTCATTTCCTCTCATTCTCCAGGCTTCTTCGCAGCTGGCATAAGCAAGCTACCAGGAAGATGGCAAAGCTCTGTTGATAGTTTAGGCACATACTTTTGTTAATTGTACTGCTTCTTGTTTGAGATATAATAAACTATACCTTTGATTCAAAATCAGACATTTCATATTTAATGACCTAATAAGTAGGAAAGGAAAGTTTTGTTATTGATATTGTCCACTGAGACCTTGGTTCCAAGGTGATATCAAAGATGTCTTCCTTACTTAATAATGCTTTTATTTGAAATCTCCTAAATTTTTACAAGAGAAAACTTTAGTGAAATATTTTAATTTTTATTAGGTTCTCTGATTTGGGGTATATGGAAGGAAAAATGAAGTGAGTGACAAGTATCTATGGTCGTATTTGTTTACTAGTAGCCTATATTTCATAGAACATTTTAAAATTTTACAGGAGCAACGAATGAAAATTGACAGAGAATTTGCTTTATGGCTGAAGGACTGTCATGAAAAGTATGATAAACAAATAAAATTTACAGTTTTTAGAGGAGTAATTACACGTCCTGATCTTCCTTCTAAAAAGCAAGGCCCCTGGGCAACATACTCAGCAATAGAATGGGATGGAAAAATATACAAAACAGGACAGCTGGTAGGTTTAACTTATTTTTATTTTTTCTTATGACATTTAATTTAGTTTAAAATACATATGCAAACTTGCATATATAAAAAATATTTTATTTTTACAAATAGCTTTTTTCCAATCTTACATTCATGAAAAAATTTTATTCAGACTCCTCAAGGACATGTTTGACACCATGTGCCTTCCATCCTCTCGAGAGATTTAAGTTATTTTTAAATTCAGTTTTTAGTAGAATTTGAAACTAAGTTAGATGTATTAAAATTTAACAACAGTAACAACAAAATGCAAGTATTGGCTTCTCAGAAGCCAGGAAAGAATGAAAAGGGCAAACTGATTTTAATTATACAATTTATTATAGCATTTTAAAAAACCTTGTTTATTGCCAAAAGCTTAATCAGCAAGGTTTTTTATTGTTTCTTACACTAAACTTTACTCACATGGATATCTCAGTGTGTTTTTTTTTTAATGTGTTGTGAAGTAATGATTTTTAAATACTTTTTGTTGAGCACCTGCAAACACAGTAAGTTATTGCAGCTTTTGGCTGTATTGTGGAGAATGCCAGGATCTAGGATATGTACTTTATTCTTAGAGATATTATAGCCTACAAATGGAGATGAGGTAAACATAAATAATAATAGGTAAGGAGAGGATACATGAAAAGAGAGGATTAATAATGCTTTGGCAGGTTAGAAGGAAAGGAGAGGATTTTTTCACTTTGGATAATATTGGGGCTTGGGAGAAAAGAGCAAATCATGGGGCAAGAAGTAGCATTTGTGTAGACCTTGAAAGGAGTAGAGGCTTGGGTTTACAGAGATAATGACAAAGGTAGAAGGGTATCCATTCTCTCCGTAACTGAGAAAGACACCGTCATACATTTAAAGCTATAGAATTGAGTGAGATCACCTGGGTATGGGGAGTGTAGCTAAAGAGACAAAGGACTAAGCCTAGAGCGCTCCCACCATTCAGGGGTTAGAATGGAAGGGAGGAGCTGGCAAAGGAGACTGACAGGGATAAGCTGGTGAGATGGAAAGAAACTAGAACAGTATGGTATCCCTGAAGCTAAGTGAAGACTTACAAGAAGGAAGGGATGATCATTTTGTTAAATGCTTTGCATGATTGAATAAAATGCTTTCTAAATAAAATGATCTGAGCATAGACACACACATAGGTAAGTGCAGGGAAACAGCAAGCAGTAAGAGTTTGTGTTGTCCTGTAACCCATTTTGTGTGTGTGTGTGTGAAGAGAACTAGTTTACAATGAGGCTAGAAAGGGTATAAACTCTTGTAGTCTTTGGGAATTCCTGAATTGGACTAATGGAAATTACTTTTAGATTTTTCAAGCCAAGTAAGGAAAAGAAATATCATAGATGAGTTTTGAGCTAATTTATTTGAAAGATGTGTTAACTTGTTAAAGTTTATAAATTGCTGTTCATGGTCTGAGAGCAAGATTTTATGGAGAAAAAAGATTTCAGGTGTTTTGGTATTCATAATAATTGAAGGAGTTATGGACTTTTAAGACACATGCTTATCTATGACATATTTGTATGAAGAAGCTGCTTCATTTTTACAAAGATTTGTTAATTGGAAAATTTCAGAAATACAATTTTATTTGAATATTATTAATAGAATGATTGTTTCATTAGTTTTTCTAATGATAGTTACCATAGTTTTTGTTTTTTCTTTGTGTGAAAAAGTGCTATGAAATAATTATTATTAAAACTATTTTTCTTAATAAATATTAACACTGAAATCCTTTTTAAAACTAATTATTAGGTCAAGACAGTCAAGACACTGCCCCTCTTTTATGGAAGCATAGTAAGATTTTTTCTTTATGGTGATCATGATGGAGAAGTATATGCTACAGGAGGAGAGGTTCAAATTGCAATGGTAAGATTTCATGTAATAAAAAATACTTATTGAAAGTTTCTTGATACCATTTTTGTGTAAATGTTAAGATATAGTATTTTATATTTTGATTATGTTTGATTTTTCCATTGGATAAAGTAGTTGTAATATTTGCATGGTTTCTAATATTTTTAAGCTAAAAGCTTAATGAGCTTTTAAATATTTACTGCTATAGGTTATTATTATGTTAACATTGATAAGCCCTGTGTTTCACAAACTTACATACATTATTGCTACTCATAACAGTAATTTTATAAAGTGCACATTTCCTCTAGTGCCCACTAGAGGAAACTAGTAAATAGTAAACATTGGAGCCAGAATTCTATTTCAAGAATAACTATAAAACTGGAGTAGAATTTTTTCCCTACATCATCCTCTCTTGTAAATGTTTGAATGGTATATCAGGTCTGTGGAGGTTACATAAAAAATGAAATAAACACTGTGATAAAATGTAAGGATAGCTACTATGACTTATATACTTAAATAAAATACATTTCTTTGAAAGAAACAAATGGGTGTTTTTGTTGCAACTAAATTTAAATACTTTTCTTTGAAATGTTGGTGTACCTTTATTCAGGAACCTCAGGCACTTTATGATGAAATGAGAACTGTGCCAATTGCAAAGCTGGATAGGACAGTTGCTGAGAAAGCTGTTAAAAAATATGTAGAAGATGAAATGGCAAGGTAAGTCATATTTCAACATGCATTACAAAGGCCAGTGCAGTGGCCCTGTAATCCCAGCACTCTGGGAGGCTGAGGTAGGAGGATCCCTTCAGGTCAGGAGTTCAAGATCAGCCTGAGCAAGAGCGATACCCGGTCTCTACTAAAAATAGAAAAAATTAGCCGAGCTTGATGGCACCTGCCTGTATTCCCAGCTACTCGGGAGGCTGAGGGAGGAGGATTACTTGAGCCCAGGAGTTTGAGGCTGCTGTGAGCTTGGCTGACTCCATGGCTTAGTCCAGTGACAGAGCAAGACTCTGTCTCAAAACAAAGATACATGACAAAAATAATAAGAAAAATTAAAAGGAATTGTAGTGTTTTTAAGTATATTTGACTGTGTCGTTTATTCTGCTGATAGGGCATTTGTATTCTTAGATGTTGTATATATATATTGAGATGAACTTTCTGACTTTAAAAAGAACAATTGAGAGGTCCAGTTACAAAAACAGAATCCTACATTTGTTTTGTAGAAAAAGAGGGAAATCTTCTATAGCTAAAGTGTCACTCCTTTTTTTCCTCACTACATTTTGTCCAATAAAGTGTCACTCTTAAAGGCACTATGATTAAGGCATTTAAAAAAAAAACTACTTGGTTTGGTGTACAAATAGAAGAAAATTATAGTACCTGCTGTGGTAAAGATTAGTAAAAATAAAGTAAAAGAGGTATAAAATGACTCTTCTGCTTATATAGCTGATGATGCAGTCTTTTTGATTCTTACTGAATTTTGATTGTTACAGGTTATTTTGTCTCCCAAGGATAACTTATACTAAAAAAAAAAAAAAAAAATCATGAAAATTTGACAGTTCCTGGCTCATAATATCAAGAGATTTTGTCTTTTTTTTTTTTTTAGTAGCTACAGCAATAGTTAGGAAGGAAAAAAATTTTTAGATGATTAATTATATAGAATTCCACATTTAACCTTTCAAAATATATCAGCAGTAATATTTAAGTTACTAGAAAATAACTTGTATCTAACCAATACCATAATTAACAAAATTTGTGGAACGTTAATATGCTGGTTTCATAACAGGCTCCCTGATAGATTATCGGTAACTTGGCCTGAAGGAGATGCATTATTGCCTAATGAGATTAGGCCTGCTGGAACCCCCATTGGTATGTTTATTTTTCTAATACCAAAAAAAATGCTTTTCTTTTGTCTTACATTTCCAATATGTAAAGGAACATGAAAAATTAAAATGCAATGTAAAGACCTTAGCAAATTCATCAGATTCTTTGGGTATAATTAAGATTTTCTTTCTTTTAATTTTGGACTCCTATAGGTGCGTTAAGAATTGAAATACTGAATAAAAAAGGGGAAGCAATGCAAAAGCTTCCAGGAACAAGTCACGGAGGGTCAAAGAAACTCTTAGTTGAGCTTAAAGTTATATTACACTGTAAGTATAAAAACTAATTTTCTTTAATATTATTCTTAAAGCTATAATGCAGATTTAAACGTCTTATAATTATTGATGACCAAGCAATCTGAGGTGGATTTGATTAAAGTTAGGAATTTCAAGCTTTATGAATAATTTACTTTATATGGATAGTTTTCTAATTTTTTTCAAACACTTTATTTTAAATTTTGCCATATACGTAACTGGGCTAAAGTAAAGTTATAGTATATATACACAGAAGCATTTGTACTGGGTAGGAATTTAGGTAAGCTTTAAGGTCCCTTCCAAATCAGAAATACCGCAGCTCTGAACCTGTGGGCCAGAAATACTTGGTTCATATAGTAAACCTGGTCCATTCTGTGGTAAAGGGAATAGAGCTATTACTATTACTAATAGAGCAGCTATTACTGCTCATCTTCTATTTCTCTTATCTTCATCACCTTGTTTGTTAACTTTCTTGTCCACTGCTTTTGTCTTGACTGACTAAAATATTTACATTTTACACTTTTAATAATCTGTTCTGTCACTGTATACTTGTGTGTCTGAGCTATTTGGTATTTTATTCGATACGTGTTCATTTACAACACTTAAAATCTTAACACGCCATTTAAAAATGATAGTGTGTACTTTCTTGTATAAATATCTTATTAGACCTCTCAGTAGGGTTTAACAGTTTGACCAACACTCATTTTATTGAAGTAGTCTCTTATTTTTGGCTTCTGTGAACACCGTACACTGTATTATTCTAATTTTTTTTCTTTTCCTTTTTTTGGTGGCTTAAAACAACATTTGTTATCATAGTTCGGGGGGCCAGATATTCAACACAATTTCAATGGGCTAAAATCAAAGTGTCAGCAGGACTGCATTTTTTTCTGCCAGCCTTTTTTTCTAGGCCAGCCTTTCATTTTCTACCTTCCAGAAGCCATTCTCATTCCTTGGCTTGTGGTCCCTTTCTCCATATTTAAAGCCAGCAGTATAGAACCTTTGACTCTCTCTGTGATCCTGACCTTCCTGCCTCCCTCTGTTTTTTTTATTATATTTGTGTATGTATATATACATGCATTTTATTATAAAATATACATATAATTTATTAAGTGTACTAAGGTGGCATTAAGTACATTCACATTGTTGTATAACTGTTACTACTATCCATCTTCACAACTTTTTTATCTTAAACTGAAATTCAGTGGTAATAACTCCAGTGGTAATTGCTCCTTCTTCTCTGCCCCTGGTAACCACTACTTTTTTTCTCTATACATTCGACTATTCTAGGTACCTCATATAAGTAGAGTTATACAATATTTGTCCTTTGTGTCTGGCTTATTTCACTTAAGGGTGAATAATATTTCATTGTATGTATATACTATATTTTGTTTATTCATTTGTCTGTTGATGGATGCTTGGGTTGCTTGCACCTATTGTTTATTTTTAATAATGCTGCTATGAACGTTGGTGTACAAATAGCTCCTGGAGTCCCTGCTTTCATTTCTTCTAGACGTATACCGAAAAGTGGAATTGCTGCGTCATATGGTAATTCTTTAATTTATTGAGAAACTGCCATACAATTTTCCACAATGGTTTCACCATTTTACATCCCCACCAGCAGTGCACAAGGTTTCCAGTTTCTCTACATCCTCACCAACACTTGTTATTTTCTGGTTTTTGTTTGTTTTTGATAATAGCCATCCTAAAGGATAATAGCCATCCTAAAGACTAGTATCTTTTTATGATTTTGATTTACATTTGCCTATTTGATCAAAGGTGTTAACCGTCTTTTCATGTGCTTATTGGTCATCTGTATATTGTCTTTGGAGAAATGTATGTTCAAGTCCATTGTTCTCTCTATTTTTTTCTTTTTCTTTCTTTTTTTTTTTTTTAAAGAGACAAGGTCTCCCTCTGTAACCCAGGTTGAAGTGCAGTGGCCCGATCATAGCTCACTATAACCTCAAACTCCTGGGCTCAAGTGATCCTCGCACTTGAGCCTCCCAAGTAGCTGGGATTATAGGTGTGCACTATCACACCTAGCCCATTTTTTAAATTTTTTATAGAGATGAGTTCTTGCTATGTTGTCCAGGCTAATATTGAACTCTGGGCCTCAAGCAGTCTTCCTGTCTTGGCCCCCCAAAGTGCTGAGAGTACAGGCATGAGCCACCACTTCTGGCCCATTGTGCAGTTTTTAATAATTTTTGTTGTTATTGAATTGTAGGGACTCTTTATAATTCTGGGTATTAATCTATTACCAGATAAATGATTTGCAAATATTTTCTTCTATTCTGTGGGTTCCTTTTTCACTCTGTTGATAGTGATTATGAGGTGTAAAAGGTTTACATTTTGATATAGTTCAGTTTGTCTCTTTTTTTTCTCTTGTTAACTGTACTTTTGGTGTCTTACCCAAGAAATCATTGTCAAATCCAATTATGAAGCTTTTTCTGAAATTTTTTTTACAAGTATTATAGTTTTTTTGAGGGGGGGGTAACAGCTTTATTGAGATATCACACACACACACACACACACACACACACACACACACACACACTTCTCCAGCCTTGGAAAACTGCTAATCTACTTTCTGTCTCTATAGATTTGCCCATTCTGGACGTTTCATATAATATAAATAGAATCATATAATAGTATAGTCTGGCTTATTTCACTTAGATTAATGTTTTCAAGGTCTATCCTTGCTGCACCATGTGTTAGAACTTTATTTATTTTTATCACCAAATAATATTTCATTGTATGGATATACCACATTTTATTTATCCATTCATTGGTTGATGGACATTTGAGATGTTTCCATATTTTGGCTACTATGAATAATACTGTTGTGAACATACACAAGTTCCTTGTGGACATACGGTTTCATTTCTCCAAGAGACTTTTGTTATTAGTTTTGCTTTATTAAAAAAATTAATCCTGTGAAACCAGTTGTTTGACATTATACAGAAAAAACAGTGGTTGGCTTAACTGAACTATTTACTTTGTCAATCCAGTATTTTGTTACTGTATAGAATATCTAAGTTTGTTTTGGTTGTTAACTTTATATCTCATTTTTTAGCTCTTAATTTTCTATTACTATTATCATTACAGTAGTAAATAAGGATTATCTATTCACAAATCCAAATTTTAATAGATATGTTTACCTTAAGGGAGGTAGACCTGTAAGTCTTACAGTTTTTCTGATAATTACAGTGGAAGATGTGCCTTGTTCATAAAACGTCCATTAAAGGATTTGCTTTCAACCAAAGCATCCCTTTTATAAGTTGCATTCTTTATTTGGACATTGTCTACATGGCAGATCTTTTTGTATGAAATGAAGCAGATTACTTTTCATTTTTCATATTGAATACAGTACAGAAAAATCAATGATTAAAAGCTGCCTCAAGCTGCATTGTTGTCATACTGTATTTGTGATATAGTATTTCCCCTGGAAAAGAGCAGCAATCAGGTTTTGGATATATAATATAAATTATACCCTAATCATGAACATTTCTCCATTATTTTGTATTATGATGTATTTGAATCTTTGTTTTTTAAATTATATATTTTTGTTTGTATTAACAGTGGTGGCAAGTTTTTAACACTACTTCAGAATTTAGGTGCTGAAAATGCTGTGACATTACTGTTACTGGTGTTTACATGAACAGTTTTATAGTTTTAGCTCTATTTTTAATTCTTTGAACCATTTTCAGTTAACTTTTGTAAATGGTTAACTTCTTTTTATATGGAAAATGTCTTTTGCCTGTGAATATCCAGTTTTCCTTGTACCCTTTGTCAGAAAGACTGTCCTTTACCTATTGAATGGTTTTGGCACACTTGTTGAAAACCAGTCGACCATACACGTGAGGGCTTGTTTCTGAGCTCCCAATTCCATGAGTCTGTATGTCTGTCTTTACGCCGGTATCACACTATTTTGATTAGTATAACTTTGTAATAAGTTTTTAAATCAGGAGGTGTGAGATATCCAACTTTATTATTCTTTGTCAAGGTTGTTATGGCTATTTGGATCCTTTGAGATTCCATATGTATTTAGGATGGCTTTTTCTATTGCTGCAAAAACACCATTGAGAACTTGATAGGGATTGCACTGCATGTGTAGATTGCTTTGAGTATTAGCATCACCTCAACAATAGTACATATTTTAATCTTGCAACTTTGAACATGATTTTGTTTCTTTTTTTTTTTTTTTAATAGAGACAGCGTCACCTCTTGCTCAGGCTATGATTTTGTATTTTACAACCTTGCTGAATTATTTTTTTAGCTGTGCCAGTTGTTTTGTGGAATCTTTAGAGTTTTCTGCATATGGATCATGTCATCTATGAACAAAAATAATTTTACTACTTTATTTCCAAGATAGGTGCCTTTTATTTCTTTTTCTTGCCTAATTGCTCTGGCTAGGACTTTCAGTACAATGTTGAATGGAAGTAACAAAAGGAGGCATCATTGTCTTGTTCCTGGTCTCAGTCTTTCATAGTTGAGCATATATGATAACTGTGGGTTTTATATGGGCCTTTATCATGTTGAGGAAGTGTCTTCCTATTCCATTTTTATTTAGTATTTTATCATGAAAGTTGTTGTTTTGTCACATGCTTTTTCTACATCCATTCAGATGATTATGTGGGGTTGTTTTCCCCTTCATTCTGTTAAAGTAGTGTATTATATTTTTGTTTGTTGAAACATCCTTACATTCTAGGAATAAATATCTATTGGTTATTGTGTATAGTAAAACTACAGTTTGGATGTTTGTTCCCTCCAAACCTCATGTTGAAATTTAATCCCCACTGTTGGAGGTAGTAGGACCTAATGAGAGGTGTTTATGTCATGGGGGTGGATCCATTGTGAATGAATTGGTACTGTCCTGGCAGCAATGAGTGAGTTCTTGCTCTGTTGGTTCACAAGAGAGCTGGTTGGTAAAAAGAGCCGGCACCCCCCACACACACCTTCTCTCTCTTGCTTCCTCTCTTGCCGTGTGATCTCTACCTATTCTGCCCTTAGTGGAAGCAGCTTGAGGCTTTCACCAGATGCCCAGTCTAACAGCCAGCAGAATCATGAGCCAGATAAACCTCTTTTCCTTATAAATTACCCAGCCTTCAGATATTCTTTTATAAGCAACTCTAAGTGAACTAAGATAATTTCTTTTAAAATTTTGCTGAATCTGATTTGCTAGCATCTTGTTGAGAATTTGTGCATCAATATTCATAAGGTCTATAGTTTTCTCTTTTTTTGTGATGTCTTTGTCTGGCTTTGGTATCGAGTAATGCTGACCTCATAGAGTGTGTTAGGAAGTGTTGTCTCCTCTTTATAGAAGAGTTGGGAAAGGATTGGTGTTTCCATTCATTTATTAATTCCTTGTTAACCAGTGTACAACCACGTACCATACTAAAGTATAGTTAACCCTTGAACAACACAGGTTTGAACTGTGCAAGCCCACTTGTACATGGAATATTTTCAACTAAATCTGAAAATACATTATTCATGGGATTTGAAACCCATGTATTTGGAGGGACAACTTTACATATACGTAGACTCCACAGAGCTGACTATGAGACTTGAGTAGATTTGAGTATACACAGGGGTCCTGGAACCAATCTCTTGTGTATACCAAGGAACAACTGTATATCTTTAATCTGCCCATTCAGGTCCAAATCATCATGATCTCTCATTTTAACCACTTAGTCATTACCTCATTGGAGACTCCACTTTCATTCTTGCACTGCTTCAGCTCAGTTACCTCACTGTACCCAAAAGTGATCTTTTTAAATTGCAAATCTGTTTATGTTACTCTCTTGTTTTATATTATTTCCACCTTTTTTTTGTTTTTGAGACAGAGTCTCACTCTGTTGCTCCTACTAGAGTGCTGTGGCGTCAGCCTTGCTCACAGCAACTTCAAACTCCTGGGCTGAGGCAATCCTCCTGCCTCAGCCTCCTGAGTAGCTGGGACTACAGGCATGCGCCACCATGCCCGGCTAAATTTTTTTATGTATTTTTAGTTGGCCAATTAATTTCTTTCTATTTTTTAGTAGAGACGGGATGTCACTCTTGCTGGTTTGGAACTCCTGACCTTGAGTGATCCACCCGCCTCGGCCTCCCGGAGTGCTAGGATTACAGGCGTGAGCGACCGCGCCCGGCCTATTTTCACTTTTAGTGGCCAAGAAAACCAATGATAGCTCTGCAAGACTCCACACATCAACTGGCCCTTCCTTTCTCTCCAACTTCATCTCATCCTCACTCACCATGCTCCGACTGCAGTTGCTTTTTTTGGTTCCCATACAAGCCAAGTTTTCCCACCTTTGGACAAAATGTTATTTCTTAAATGTTTCTCCCCTTTATGACAGGGGTGGGAAACTGTTTGTAAAGGATCAGGTATTAAATATTTAGGTTTTGAGGGCCCTAAGTTCTTTGTCATGACTACTAAACTGTGCCATTGTCGAATGAACACGGCCATGAAAGCCAGGTACAGTGGCTCATTCCTGTAATCCCAGTAACAGAAGAGGCTGAGGCAGGAGGATGGCTTGCAGCCAGGAGTTAGAGACCAGCCTGGGCAACAGAGGCAGACCCAGACTCTTTTTTTTTTAATTTTTAAAATTATTTATTTATTTTAGAGACAGTCTCTGTCACAAAAATGCAGCCACATATAATATATTTTCTTTCATGTTGACAGTCATGATTCTTAACAGTATTAACAATTACATATTTGCTTTACCATATAATATATATAAAGTTTCAAAATAATACTGATATTATTAATAATAAGACCGTTGAATTGAATTTGGTTTGTTTGTGGCTTTATTTGTCCTTACAATATTTTTCTCTGTGTACATACTAAAAAATATTCTAAAGTTAATTCTAAAGTTATTCTCTTTCTTGTCTATGTGATCATGTCACCTACTTGGTAAATATTTTGGTTTTGTTTATGAATAGCCTTATTTTTATTGTGTATATGGGTTTGTTGTTGTTGTTGTTGTTTCTTTCTAAAGAGATAGAGTCTTACTCTGTTGACCAGGCTGGAATGCTTTGGCATAGTTATAGCTCACTGCAGCCTCAAACTCTCTGCCTTAAGCAATCCTCTTCCCTCAGCCCTGAGATTACTGGCATAATCTCAGTGCCTGGCTATTCTGGTTTTTGAATATTTATTTACATAATTCCAAAGTGGACAATAAATACCAAGGACTATTTCATAGAAGTCATGTTATTTCAGAAATGTCATGTTATCCCTCCATCCTATTTTCTTCCTCCCCCTTTAGGTAGTAGTTTTATTAGTTTTTGACTTATCTTTCCTGTATTTCCTTTCTCTCTTAACAGTAATTGAGTGGAACTTGGAGATTACTCTGTATCAATAATTTATGCTATTTTAATATTAGAGAAAACTTTTAAGGAAAATGATTCTTAGTATCAAAGAAAATTCACTGTATGTTCTTTTGTGGGTACCAATTAAGCTTATTTACAAATAAAGTAAAAGACTTTGAACTAAAGGGATTTTAAGGAGCTGAATGAGTAGACTTTCACTGTTGTTCACTTGCATGGGATGGTATTAGAGCTTTTGAAGCTTTAAAACAAATTTTAAAATGTACAGCAAATAAAGATGTTTGCCAGTGTGACATTTTATATTCAGTTTCTCAAGGCAAATTGCTTCTTTTTTCTTTTAAGCTTCAAGTGGAAATAAAGAAATCATTTCACATATTAGTCAACATGGAGGAAAATG
Organism: Lepilemur ruficaudatus; assembly: GCA_963574885.1. Lineage (NCBI taxonomy): Eukaryota > Metazoa > Chordata > Mammalia > Primates > Lepilemuridae > Lepilemur > Lepilemur ruficaudatus. The sequence goes on along the minus strand of CAUYRT010025986.1, from coordinate 6,766 downwards.
GCCTTACTGGTTTAAAAAAATGGGTGAGTATTCTTATTCTTAATGTTAAAAAATACATCTGTATTATGTTGACTTGATTTTTAATTCTTCTTAATTTATCCAGAAAACATTCAAAAATTGGGGAATTACACATTGAAATTACAAGTTGTATTGAATGAAAGTAATGCAGACACTTATGCAGGAAGACCACTGCCATCTAAAATAATTAAATTTTCTGTTAAAGGTAAGCAAAATACTAATACGTAATTATATATGCTAAAGGTGGCATTTTAAATCAAAGGGGAAAAGATAGATAATTCAATAAAAGATATTTGAACAATTAGGTAAACATCTGGATTTTTAAATGGCCTTAAAAATCAACTTGATAATCATATTCTTTCTGAATTTTGAAGACATCATTGTTTTCTACCTTCCATTGTTGCTGGTAAAGTCTAATGCTGTTCTATTTCCTGACCCTTTGCATGTGACACCCTCAATTTCTAGAATTTTAAATTGTTTCATTTGGTGTGAGTTTCTTTTCATCGAGTTTCATCTGACAGTATACCTTGTATACCCTTTTAGTTTGGAAGCTCCTGTTTTATTTTCTAGGAATTTTTCTTATATTACTTTGATTTCCTACTGTATGCTTTCTTTCTAAAACATCTAATGTTAAAATGTTGGATCTCTGATACACTATTTTTCTTTTTTCTACTTTCCATCTCTTTGTTTTGTTTTTCTACTTCATTGGAGATTTCCTTAACTTGATGTTCTATACAAAGGGTGGGGAACCTATAGCTTTAAGGCCATGTGTGGCCCTCCAGATCCCCAAGTGTGGCCCCTGGACTGAATCCAGACTTCACAGAACAAATACCTTTGTTAAAAGGATCTGTTCTATAAAATTTGGATTCAGTGAAAAGGCTGCACTCAAGGATCCAATATACTATTGATATTTTTCTTTTTTCTACTTTCCATCTCTTGGTTTTGTTTTTCTATATCATTAGAGATTTCCTTAGCTAGATGTTTTATACTTTCTATTGAGTTTTTCCCCTTTGCTATCAATTTTAGTTTCTAAAATTCCCCCCAGACCCATTATTCCTTTTCAAAGCATTCTCTTCCTATTTCATTAATTCAGTATCTTTATTCTGTTGAAGATGTTAATAATAGTGGGGGTTTTTCTTGAAACGTTTTTCCTTACTCATAGTCTGTTTCTTTCTTGTTACTTTTTTTCTCTCTTTCTCTGAGTCTTTCCTGTTAGATACTCTCTTATATGACTAGTGATTTGTGCATATTTAAGAATAGGACACTTGAAAACTTTTATTTCATTGGGAGAAATTATGGTATGAGAATTTTTAGGCCTTCTCTCTTTGGCTGTTCAGATTCCCAGAGTAGAGCCTTCTAGTCATCTGCTAGGAGGGTAAAGACCTGGCTGCCGGTATTTTAGGAGCCAAGCTGTAGAAAACTGTTGGGGGTGGGGGTTGCCTCACTTTAGTATCTAATCTTTCACTTGATTTTTTTTTATTTGCGATAAACTCTGACACTTTTAGTAGTGCTGTGTCCCTTAGTTCTTAGACCTACTCTTCTTTTCCCAGAGAATAAACTTTCCATCTTTACTGGGAGTGTGGAGGGCAGTTACCTGGCCTGTGCATAAAGGGATGGGGATCTGGGGAACTGTTTCTTAAATAGACTTCAACAGATCTTCCAGCTTTTTTTTCTTTTTTTGAGACAGAGTCTCACTCTGTTGCCCAGGTTAGAGTTCTGTGGTGTCAGCCTAGCTCACAGCAACGTCAAACTCCTGGGCTCAAGCGATCCTCCTGCCTCAGCCTCCTGAGTAGCTGGGACTACAGGCATGTGCCACCATGCCCAGCTAATTTTTTTCTATATATTTTTAGTTGTCTAGCTAATTTCTTTCTATCTTTTTTAATAGAGATGGTGTCTCACTCTTGCTCAGGCTGGTCTTGAACTCCTGAGCTCAAACGATCCACCCGCCTGGGCCTCTCAGAGTGCTAGGATTATAAGTGTGAGCCACCGCGCCCGGCCAGATCTTCCAGTTTTATTTCAATTTTACTACAACTTGATACAGCCATTCCTGAACCTGAGTGTCTTATAGTGTAAATCAGATTGGGTCTCGGTAACTTTGTTGTTTGAGGATTTGATGTGCTTGGGTCTTTCTGCCAAGTCAGTTCCACTTGTGCATATGTTCTCTAGCCTTCAAATTCTATTACTGTTGTCTTTTTTCTTGCACACTCTTTTTGTAGGTTTTTAGGTCTCTTAAAAAAGATCTGTAGTGTTATTGTTATGGGGGTTTTGGAGAGAACTGATCTAAGTAGCTGTGATTACCTTCTTTAATCAGAAGGACCGCCTTGGAGACTGTTTTCTTTCCTTTTTTCCCTTTTCAGTTTTTTAGGAGGCTTTCTTTTTGTTCATATAAATCTATCATGGTCTTTAAATAGCTGTGGAATGTGTTTCATAGTATGGATGTACTATAGTTTAAGCAGTTTCCTGTTGATGAACCATTTAGGTGGTTTCTAATTTTTTGACTATTACAAACAATATTGCTATCTTGGAAGAAAATTATACTGCTTTGTGTACATGTGCTAGAATCTCTCTAGGATGGATACCAAGAAGTAGAATTCCCAAAAGGCTATGCTGTGGTAGCCTCACCGGCAAACTATAAGAATTTCAGTTTCCCATATGCTCATTCCTGGTTAAACTATATATTTCTTTTGCGTAGTTAGTGGTTAAACTATTTTTGTAATTTTTAGGTTGTGTACCTCTTCTAGCCTTTACTGGACATTGTATGTCATCTGTGAAAGCCTGTTCATTTGTTGTGCCTATTTTAATAGTTTAAAACTGCAGTTCTCAAATTTGAGTTTATATCAGAATCACCTAAAGGGCTTGTTAAAACACGCCCTGCTAGGTCTCCCCCTAGAGTTTCTGATTCAGCAGGTTTGAGGTGGGCCCCAGATTTTGCATTTCTAATAAGTTCCCATGGGATGACTGAAACTGTTAGACTAGAGGCCACACTTTGAGAATAGCGGATCTATAGGAGATTTTCATGAATTCTGAATTTCAATTCTTTTTTGCATATTTTGCAAATATTTTTTCATATGGAGTTTCTCTTTTATTTAACTTAGCCAGCTATATTGTTTTATAGCTATTGAAGATTGTGTTATACCTTAGAAGTTCGTTCGTCTGGTAAAGTTATAAACATATTCTTTATATTCTAATAATTTCTTAGTTTAAAAATAAATTTATCTCCACCTCTAGAATTTTACTTTTATGTATGGTATGAGATAAAGATCTAACTTTATTATTTTCCCAAATGGATTGTCAATATAATTTATGTAATTTTTGCACAGATTTAAAATGCCATCTTTATCATAGTCCTAGACTGTTTCTGACCTCCAGTGAATTTTCTGACCAATGAACTTGCTTTTTGTTTTCATTTTTGTTTTTGTTAAAGAGGGTAAGCCAGAGAAATTTTCATTTGGTCTACTGGATCCTCCTTTTCGTGTTGGAGTTCCTTTCAATATCCCTCTGGAGTTTCAGGATGAATTTGGTCATACTAGCCAACTAGTAACTGATATTCAGCCAGTTCTTGAAGCAAGGTAATTTGAAGGATCAATTTGTATTTGTTTTTCATATTTGCTAAGCATTCCCTCTTTTCTTTTTTTAAACTTAAATTATTTATGTGAAGTTTTTAACTTCTTAACTGTCGCTTAGAATATTTAGTGAATTTTATGATACCTGGGGGATTTATTTAGCCCCACACTGTCCTCTGTGACTACAGTATCATATATAAGTTGCTCTACTGAAGTTTATCTTTTGACTGAATTTACTGTTGAAGTTGTTTAGGTGTTTAGTTCTTAAATCTGTTTCCTTTTGCAAGTGTGATACGGTGTCTCCAGGCAATTCTGTTAGTAATACCACTATTTATTTTGTTGTTGTTACTGTTTACTTAGACATTATGGCCATTTAAACTTAGTGGTGTTACCTACTAGTAGGTTTTTAACCTGTCAACGCAATTAATTTTGGTGTTTTCAAAACCATAGCAATAAAGTTTATGCCTTCCCTGGAAATTTGGGTCCTTCCTTAGAATTTGCTCTTTAATAGCCCTTACAAGCCCTTGCATTAAGAAATAGGTCTGAGAAACTTAACATCTGTCTATTGATGTTATTGAGGATGTTCATTATTTAATCATCTCTTTTTGAGGTGGCTAGGAAGAAATTCCTGATCAGTCTGAAGAACATGAGTTGTGTTTCTTCTTCTGAACATTTATTTGTATAAATGCTACATATTCTTTTTTTACATTGGCTGCCAAATTTGTCTTTTTATGCATACTTTTTATATATACCTTCTTCTGTTGTCTCTGTATTTTTTTCCCATTGTGGTAGAATTGTTTACTTTCAATCTTTTGAGCAGGTAGCTGGCGATATAGAAGTGAATAAGAAAATTTGCTTTCTAGAAATTGACAGACTAGTTGAGATAGTGTTGTGTCAAGGTTTTTCCATAGTTAAGTTCCTGAAAAGTAATACATGGTTATAAAAAATATTCAAAATTAATTTTTTATATTTCTGTGTTCAAGTTGCAAAAAGTCTTTCTTATCTTTTTGACATATTGCATTAATTTGAATATTAAACAGCAGTGGAAGAATTGAATACTTAAACATACTGGAAATTGGGAGGTAGGGCATTATCTTTTTAAATTACATTTCAAAGAGATGGTTCTTTTTTTTTTTTTTTTTTTTTTTTTGAGAGAGAGAATCTCTCTCTGTTGCCTGAGCTAGAGTGCCCTGGCGTCAGCCTAGCTCACAGCAACCTCAAACGCCTGAGCTCAAGCGATCCTCCTGCCTCAGCCTCCCGAGTAGCTGGGACTACAGGCAAGCGCCACCATGCCCGGCTAATTTTTTCTATATATTTTTAGTTGTCCAGCTAATTTCTTTCCATTTTTAGTAGAGACGGGATCTCGCTCTTGCTCAGGCTGGTCTTGAACTCCTGAGCTCAAAAGATCCTCCCGCCTCAGCCTCCCAGAGTGCTAGGATTACAGGCGCCAGCCACCGCGCCCAGCTCAAAGAGATAGTTCTTGGTCTTTGAGGATTTCATTCCAGACTTGTAAGACTGTTAAGAGGCTTATTTTATTAGCATTTCATCTTTCATGGATCTCCAGTAATTTTTAAAAATCCCATGTCCCTTTCATTTGGCTGAAGCACATCCTTCACTAGTTTCCTGAGAAAGAGTAAGTGTGATGTGAAATTTTTGCTGTGAAATGCCTTTATTCTACCCTGATACTTGATTGAATTATAAGTCAGAAACTATTTTCCATCTGAAATTGGAAAGCATTGCTTCTTTATTTTCCTTCTAGCTTCCAGTGTTGCTAATTACTTTAAGCTTATTTTGATTTTTTAAAAAAATGTATTTCCTGTTCTCTTAGCTTATAGGATATACTTTTCATTCTCAAGGGGGTGAAATTTCACAGTGATATGTCTTTGTATAAATTTCTTCATTATTTGAAATACTTCCTTCTGCACCTTCTGTCATCATGGTTTTCTCTTTCTGGGATCCTTGTTTATTGGATGTTGGACCTTCTGGACTGGATCTCTGATTTTTGTAATGTTTCTCTATTTTTCTTAATCTTTTGTTTGTTTGTTTGTTTCTACTTTACTTTCTGATATATTTTCTCAACCTTATCTTTGATTTTTTTTCCTTTCTGTTGTATTTTTAATTTCCATGAATTTTTCCTGATTCTCTGAATGTTCTTTTGTAGATCCTAGTTTATGAATGTAATACCTTTTCACACTGATAAAGTAAACAGTAGTTTGGGGGTGTTTATTTTGTTTTGTTTTGATCTTTCTTTTACCTATACAGATAATCTCTGTTGTCTCCAACTTAGTTGCTTTTTCTTGTTTGTTCTTGGTTTCTTCATATGTCTTGTTATTGGTCATTTGCATGTAAATGAGTAGAGAACTTAAATGCAGATGGGAAACTCTGAGAATATGTGAGCTCAACTGTAGGATGTCTGTCTGGAGCATTTTGGTGGGGGAAAATCCTGTTGTCAGTATCTTTAGTTCTCTGGCTGGGCAGTTCAGTCTTTTGCCTGGAGAGGTGAGTAGTTTAAATCCTAGCCAGTCAAGGAACAAGGCTGCCATGGGAGTGGGAGGGGAGAGACCTCAGTGTCCATATGCATTCCTTCCGGATTACCTCTTCTGTTCCTTTTAGTATTTTACCCTGTTTCTCAGCTTATCTGCTGTCCTTGGTTCAGGTCTTCTGGTTTGACCTTTTCAGCGGATAATCTTCTAGTCATCTATCTGCCAGAGACGTAGAAGAGAGGTCTGGGATCTAAACTTTCATCAATCCTTTTTTTTTTTAAACTTTCCCTTTTGCCCCCACTTCTAGAGGTTTCTGATACCACAAGTTCCTGATACCCAAGTTCCTTGGGATTCTGTGTGGTACAAATTGATTTCCAGTCTTTGTATTGCTGTTTTAGGATTCAGCTTTCTTGGGACTGCTAAGTGATTTGCCACCGGTCTATCCTGCTTTCTTTTTTTTTTTTCTTTTTTTTTGAGACAGAGTCTCACTCTGTTGCCCATGCTAGAGTGCCGTGGCATCACCCTAGCTCACAACAACTTCAAACTCCTGGGCTCAAGCAGTCCTCCTGCCTCAGCCTCCCAAGTAGCTGGGACTATAGGCACGTGCCACCATGCCCGGCTAATTTTTTCTATATATTTTTAGTTGGCCAATTAATTTCTTTCTATTTTTAGTAGAGATGGGGTCTCGCTCTTGCTCAGGCT
>CAUYRT010025981.1:0-27171 GCA_963574885.1 Lepilemur ruficaudatus | reverse complement strand
TTCTCACACTTTCTCAAAAGCCCCCTCCCCATCAAAGCGCCTGCCCTGGCGCCCTTCCCCCCTCCACTGGCCGCAGCCACCCTCCCCGTCAACGGCCCTGAGTGCTTGCCGAAGGTGTCCTGCACTCTGGGTTGGTGGGGCGAGGGCTGCCCTTTCACCATCCCTGTACCCCCTGGTTGTCTGGGCTCCCATGCCTACTCCTGTCCCCGGGGCACACCGTTCATTCATTCTCATCTGGCCCCGCCTCTCTCCACCAGGAATTCGGAGGAGCTGGTGAGAGAACAAAAGTCATGTTGTCTTCCTTCCTTCCTTCCTTCCTTCCTGTTGCCCAGGATAGAGTGCCGTGGTGTCAGCCTAGCTCACAGCAGCCTCAAACTCCTGGGCTTAGGCGATCCTCCTGCCTCGGCCTCCCGAGTAGCTGGGACTACAGGCATGCGCCATTATGCCCAGCTAATTTTTTCTATATATTTTTAGCTGGCCAATTAATTTCTTTCTATTTTTAGTAGAGACGGGGTCTTGCTCTTGCTAAGGCTGGTTTCGAACTCCTGACCTTGAGTGATCCTCCAGCCTCAGCCTCCCAGAGTGCTAGGATTACAGGTGTGAGCCACCACGCCTGGCCCTTCCTTTCTTTCTTCTTCTCTGTCCCCAAACAATCCCTGAACGCACCAAAAATAGCCTTCCCTCCTTCCACTGTCAAAAGCCCGCGAGCACATCAATTTGTGCTGACAGATGTTTGAGCCAAAAGTAGTGTCACCCTCACACAAGGCACATTTCAGCCTCAGACCAAACCCAGCCAGATCCTTTGTTCCATCTCGTTCTATTTTTTTAAATAAAGGTACACCAAAATGAATTTTTGTTTTGAGGATGTTTAAAGACTGCCCTCATCCCCTTGCTGGGCTTGGCATCACCTGAACCATAATTGCACCTGACTGCATTTGTTCTTGGCCCCTTCCAGACGCTCGGAGACACCACGAGGATTGAGTGGAACTGACTTTGCCTGTCTTTGTGAATTGCAGAGATGACTTGCTGACTGCTCAGAAGGAAATCCTGTCTCAGCAGGAGGTCATCATGAAGCTGAGGAAAGACCTTACCGAAGCCCACGGCCGAATGTCGGATTTGAGAGGTTTGAACGATTCCTGTGTCTCCTGACGTCCTGACCCGCTTGAGAAGGGAAGGGAATGAGGCTGTAGAGCAGGAAAGCTCGGTATGAAAAATCCCAGCCAACCTGCTGTCCTGTGCTGACACCTGTAACTTGGAGTCAGCAAAAGCTGTATCTTGCATGTGGCTCTGATCCCCAGTGCCAGGGGGCCACAGGCCACCTTCTCCGCAGGACTTTGGCCCCCTGCATTGAAATGCAACTTTCTCTTTTGGGGAGAATTTTCTCCTACCACAGAAGACTTGCCTCAGGAAGCAAAGGCCTGGAGGGCAGCCCTGCCTCGTGGTCCTGGGAGGCCTGGCAGATCTGCTGTGGCCCTAGCAGGGACCCCCTCACCAGCTTTCATGTCACCCCCAGGGGAGCTCAGCGAGAAGCAGAAGGTGGAGCTGGAGCGGAACGTGGCGCTGGTCCAGCAGCAGAGCCGGGAGCTGAGCATGCTCAAGGAGAAGATGGCCCAGCTGGGCGGCCTGGTGGAGAAGAAGGACCGCGAGCTAAAGATGCTCAAGGAGGCGCTCAGGTGCACGGGGGCGTCCGCGTGGCGCGGGGAAGAGCCTGGCACAGAGAGAAGGCTCCGTAGGTGCTGCTTGAGGAGCTGAATGAATGAATGACACGTTTCATTGGTTCACAGCCCCGCCAATTAAAACAGGCCTTTGCTGAACTCTGTGCTTCTCAGACATTCTTGCCCAAGATTTCAGAAAATAGGTCTCAGCTTAAACACCACTTCCTCCAGGAAGCCCTCCCTCCCTCACCTTCAGCGAACATAGCCAAGGGATGCTGCTCTGCCTGGGGTCCCTCAGTCCCTGCACTCTGTCCCACCTGCCCCTTGTCACACAGCAAGGCTACAGCTGCCTGTTTATTGCCCGCCTTCCTCATGGGGACGGGGTCTGTATAGACCTTGCCCACTGTTGCTGGCATGCACACAGTGCCGGCACTAGTATTTATCAAACAAACAAATAAACTGGAGGTGTCGGCATAAAATAAATATAAAATTTGTCATTTTCCCACGGATTAATCTAAAAAATACCTGTGAGTTTGCAATTTTGTTCATAGCTTACCCATGTTTTAACACAAGTAATGGTTTCCCCCAAAAAAGTTTGAGTAAAATTGGTATTTTGTGTATATCCTGTATCTTCGTGTCCTGGGGGGGCCAAGGCAGATTCACACGGTGTCTAAAAGAACAGGCCCCAGATCCAGGCTGCCTGGTTTCAAAGCCAGGCGCCTCCGCTTGCAAGCTCGGTGACCACGGGTAAATTGCTGTGTGTCTCTTTGCTCATCTGTGAAATGGGGCAAGGAGATTCCCTAACTCATGGAATTATTGGGAGGAATAGAAGGATTAACACAGACAAAGTGTTAGAAATTGCAGACATGCCGTCGATGTCCCTGTAAGTGCCACAGCCAGTGTCCACGGTGTAGGAAGCAAGGGCAGGTGCCCACGGCCCTGGCCACTCTCCCATGAGTCTCCTGACACCAAATTCTCTAGAAACCTGGGGGCAGGAGACTTGAAGTCTCTAAGAATTCAGTTACCTGTAAAAACAGAGCTCCATTTCCTGGTCTGCCAATGCGTACCAAAGTAATTTGTGGGAACCTCGTGCCATCCTGCTGCCCGGGACTCCTCTTCTCTGCCCTAGGGCTTCCCAAGAGAAACAAAGACTCCAGCTGAACACGGAGAAGGAGCAGAAGCCCAGGAAGAAGGCCCAGACGTGTGACATCTCTGTGCAGATAGAACCAAGCCACACCGAGGTCTTCTCGAGCAGCCAAGACGTGAGTGCCCACCGGTCCTGGGCACCTGGAAGGACACGCAGAGACAGAGCCCAGGGGTGGCCTTCTTTCCTTTTGAAGATATTTCATTCTAAATTCCAAAAATACGGCCTGATTCCGTGAAATGTACAAAGCAAAATACAGAATCCTGCCCCTTCGATCACAGTCCCCAGAGGTCACAGCTGTTCACAGCTTGGCGTGTGTGCCACCAGATCTTTTCCTCGCAGTGGCCTCCACACCCTCCTGTGGGCAGGAGTGTGCGGGGGATGCACTCTGCCTGGGTTCGAATCCCAACTCCTCCACTTACAAACTCTGTGAGGTCACTGTGTGCTAGTTCCCTTGTCTGGAAGCAATGACAGTCCCCACCTTATCTATATACACACACAAACCCGTACATACAGATATTTATTAATAGATAATTTTATTGCTAATGGTATCAAACCAGATGCATTCTGCAACTTGGTTCTGTTTTACAGAACACTATTTAATGGGCATCTTTTCAAGTAAGTATATAAAGATCTGTCTCATTCTTTGAAATGGCCTCGTAGAATTCCACTGTGTTTCTTTTATCCAACCAGTCCCCCGCTGGAGGACATTTAGGTTGTCTCTCCTTTTGCAAGATGCTGTAGTTAATGTACTTGTACTTACTTCCTAAACCGTGCTCGATAGAGCCGAGCTGCCTTCCTGAAGAGCCATACAGCTAACGCCCCACAGCTGTCCCTTGATAACTGCTCTGCGTGGCTGCCGGAAGCCGTTGCATGCCTGGAAGTCCCGCACTCAAACGGGGAGCATGTCTTTGCATCCTCGAAGCTGGAGCTCACGCTCTGTCCCTGTGGCAGGAGCTGCGAGACCCCCCATCGTCCATAGTTGGCTGATCGTGGGGTGCGGTGGTTCTTTAGAGGCCCCCAGTTTCCTGGAGCCCGGGGATATCCTTCCCCTTGGCTTTAGGAACCTGGAGAGCGGGGCGTTCCAGTAACAGGCTTTGGATTTTCACTAGGAAGCAGGGCCAAGTGTGTCAGCATCCTTCCCGCTTTCTCAGAGATGCCTTTCCCCTGCCAGACAGTCTCGAGCCAGGGCTGCAAGCGGCTTGAACGAAGGGGCTCCAGGTCCAGCCAGCTGTCCTTGGCACCGACTCCTGTCCAGAGCACTCTAACAAGAGTGTCTTCCTGTTGCTCAGGGCAACCCGGAGGGGGCCGTAAGCTCTGTGGGGCAGGGAGCGTGTGTCACTCCCGATGGAATCCCAGGCTCTTAGAGTGGGACCACCAGACCCATACTCATCCACTCATTCAACAACTATTGAGCGCCTGCTGCATGCCGGGGGGGTCCCCGCCCACACCAACCCCCCTTGGACTCTGTACATGCTCGTTAGAAGGGATTGTTGAACTGGGATGCCCTTGACTTTTAATATGTATCGTGAGAAGGGATTAGTGGGGGATGGGAGGGAGGCTGTAAGATAAAAGGAAAATGTGTTTGCTCCCTCTGGAGTGGCGTTTCCTCCCCGGAGCCGCTTCCTGCTTTCCGAGCCAGAGTGGGTCAGAGGGCTTGAGAGTTGGATGAGAAAGAATCTCCGTCCTCTCTAAGTAAACAGATTCCCAGGAGAGCCATGAGGAGGGTCACGTGGCGCTCCGGGAGCTCCTCAGGCCACGCAGAGGCTGCACCCGAGCCTCACTGCCACGGCTCCCCCAGTGCCCCGTGTTCAGTGCCTCCTGCCCTTTCCTGCACACAGAGAGACAGAGAGACAGAGAACATTCTGGTGGTTACTCCCGGGGCAAACACACACCCTCAAAGAGATGAGCGAGGCCAGCGTGGAACCAACCTGGGAAGTGGACCTGCCATGCAGACTGGAGCAGGCTGGGGCCAGGTTCGGAGTCCCAGTACAAGCAAGGTCTTCTAAGTGCAGCTGGGGGTGTGATGCCGCCCCCCCTCCGCCCACCATCTGCTGAGCCCTGGTCCCAGCTAGAAAGCAGGGCCAGCTCTGCGGCTCCTGTTTCTGACCTCAGGCCATTCAGGCTTCATATTTGCTGAGCACCTACTATGTCCAGCCAGGCACAGTGCTTGGCCTGGGAACAGCGCAATCAACAAAGGGACAAAGATCTTGCTGTCTCAGAGCCTACGTTCTGGGAGGGGAGGGACAGAAACAGACACGTCAACATCGGGTTAAGTGTGGGAATAAGTGCCCTGAGGAGCCACACGCCCGGCTGGGGCAGAGTGGCGTGCTGGGGGCAGGGGCTTGTTCAGATGCGGAGGTGGGGAGACCTCTGCGGGAGGAGACCTGGGCAGAGCCTGAAGGAAGGGAAGGAGCGAGTGGTGAGGACATGGGGGACAGTCCCAGGAGGGCCTCAGACGGCACCGCAGAGCCCCTTGAAGGAGGCCATGGGTCCCTGGTGGCCAGCGTGGCTAGCACAGGAAGAAGAGCAGATGCCTGTCTCCTTTCCCCTCCTCCGCTCTGTCGTCCTGGCAGCATTTATCACACTGAGGAATTAGAGCATTTATGTACTTGTTTGTCTTTTTGTCCTCTGTCTGCCCCATAAAAACGAGCTCCACGGCATCAGGGGCTTGTCTGCTGGTCCCGCTCTCACCCAGCGCCTGGAACGGTGTGCCATGGAGCCGGCGCTGTAGTTGATAAATAGATAGATGATTGATAGATAGACAATTTTAAAAATAATTTTGGTTCCCTTCATGCTACATATGTTATCATCTATGTCTATATCTATCTATATATGTACAAAGTGAACCGAAATTGTTATTTTAAAAATTATTGTAAGAGAACCAGATTGTCAATTTCTCCCTTTCTTGCGGTTTGACTGCGGCCTTCCCTGGCAGCTCTATCTGCAAGGGCGAGCCGTTCCCGACACCCCGTCCCATCTCCCCACTTGATTTTCCCTTTACCATTTATCGCTAAACACCGTGTATTTTCCCTGCTGTGTCCCCACTCTCTGTCTCCCCACATTAGGGTGCAAAAGCCGTGACAGCAGGGGTGGTGCCGGTCTCAGTCCCTGCCGAATCCCCAAAGCCTAGAACAAGGCTTGGCACATACAGCTGCCCCGTAAATCTGCGTGAACGAGCGAATGAATTGCTCACCCTGGACAAATGTTTAGCTTGCAGTCGGACTGCACCCCGGGAGGTCCCGAACCTCTAGAAGTTATGTGTAGAATTTTGTGTGTATGTGACTTTTTCTGGAAAAAAGAACCCTGCATTCTTCCAAATCTTAAAAGGGTGCATGGCTCTTAAAAGATGAAGAGGACCTTTCCTGTCTGTACTCTTAGCAAACCCAGCACGAGCCCGAGCTGTCCAGGGAGGTCCCCGTGGCCTCCAGCGGCTGCCAGGTTGGAGGGCGCGTGTATGAAACACCTCCACTGCCACAGGAAGCTCTGCGGGACGGCACTCTTCCAGGGGCTCCGGAAGCCAGAGGAAGATTTTCCTTTTTCCAGACCAACCAAGGGCCAATGTATCAAATTTCCCCTAGCAAATATCAGACAAGCCTTTTTATTACCAATTAGAAGGCAAGCATCATGCGTTCTCATCTAAAAATGCCCCTCCAGGAGTAGATTGGCGTGATTGTTCGGAAACAAGGCCACAATGACAACAAATGGAAACCCAGGCATAGAAGAATATTAGAAGGAAAATAAATAAAACGAGGAAAGGGAACATAGAGGAGATCTTTTATTTATAGCGATGCTAAGTAGGTAGGAGAGTTGGAAATCTTCCCAGATGCGATTTGATGTTTGAGATGAGAAATTTGAATTCCTTCTCTGCCGAAGCCCTTATAGTATTTTCCAAACGTGCTAAGTGACAGTTTCTGCTATGCATGAATTGCCCATGTTTCTGTGAGGATGAGAGCAATATTCTCATCCCTAATCAACTGCTGTCTGCACCATTCTGCCCACAGGAGCAGTCCTTCAGTGACCTGGGGGCCAGGTGCAAAGGGTCTCGACACGAGGAGATCATTGAGCGTCAGAAAAAGGCCTTGTCTGAACTTCGCGCGCGCATCAAAGAACTCGAGAAGGCCTGCCTGGCAAGTAAGTCTCCTCCTTCCTGGCCGCAGCGGTGGACCCCAGACACGGGCTCGCTGTGGGGACTGACCGACTTGCCAGGACTGTCATCTCTCATGCCCGTGATTTCAGAACTGCAGGGATGTTGCAGTACAAAAAAAGATGGGCAGGCCACGAGCTCAGAGTGAAGAGCAGGCTTTGAGATTAAATAAACGGGATTTCAGTGAAGAACTCACTATTGTCTTTTTTCTTATTTCGCTGTGGCTGAGTGGAAACTTTGTCAGGGGCCAACAGTGTCCGAGGATCAGCATTGGGGAACCTTGTAGAGTACCCCACTTAGCGGGGATAGGGCTCTCTCAAGATTTGGAGCTTACTGTTGGGTAGGGCACAGGGCTGGGAGCCGGAAGCCTGGGTTCGAGTCCTGCCCTTGTTCTGTGGCTGAGGGACCTTAGGCAAAGCTCACCCTCGGTGCCTCGGCGCTGGCACCTGCGTGGCTGCGGGCTCATATTAGCTGTGTGACCTCGGACAAGTCATTTAATCTCTCTAGGCCTCAGTTTCCTCATCTGCCAAGGGAGGTCATGAGGATTAAAACAGGCCGGTGATAAGTGTCCCATAAGTAGCTGTGGTTATTACACAAAATAACTGCTTCCTGAGCCTTTCTTTTGAGTCTAAATTATTTCTTTTCTAGATCGTAAGGACCACCTGAATGAATCAATTCTAGAATTAAAGACTCTCAGAATGGAAAAAAATGTCCAGAAAATATTATTGGACACAAAACCTGATTTTCCAGCTCTCTCAAGAATAGAGATCCCAGCGGTAACCAAAGCAACTTTGTCACTGCGGTGACCGGCACGTGGAGTGGGAGGGCCTGCGGGCAGACCCTGGCCGGGGCCCCGGCACAGCCGTATCCATCAGTGGTTCGGGGCCAGGGCCTCCCTGACGGGCTGGTGTCTGTACTCACTGGTCGGGGCCCTGGCCGCACCCGTTGTCTGGTGTTTGCACAGAAAGGTGGCCTTCTGTTTGGGCACAGCATGATGTGTCGGTGCCTTGACATTGGGCAGATCAATCGCTGAAGCGCGGCAGGCCCCCTTCACATCACATGGGACGTTCTGAAGAACACGTTCAGCAGGCTGATTTATAACATTATGCCTGCAGTTTGCCTTTCCCTGCAAACTGAAAAGCGTGGACACACGCAAGGTAGCAGAAGGGAGCCATGACTAAGAGGACACAAGCTCTGGAGCCCCAGGGGCGTGTGCCAAATCCTAGCTCTGCAAGCTGTGTGACTCTGGGCAAGGCTCTTTACCTTTCGGGGACTCCGTTTCCCAGCTGTAAAATGATGATTAAAAAAAATTAAAGGAGATAGTTCTGTGATTAGCCCAGTGCCTGGCTCATATAGTGAATGCTCAATAAATGATAGCTGTTCTTCTTATCAAATATGATTTAAGACCGGGTGCGGTGGCTCACGCCTGTAATCCTAGCACTCTGGGAGGCCGAGGCAGGAGGATCGCTCAAGGTCAGGAGTTTGAGACCAGCCTGAGCAAGAGCGAGACCCCCATCTCTACTAAAAATAGAAAGAAATTAATTGGCCAACTAAAAATATATAGAAAAAATTAGCCGGGCATGGTGGCGCATGCCTGTAGTCCCAGCTACTCGAGAGGCTGAGGCGGGAGGATCGCTTGAGCCCAGGAGTTTGAGGTTGCTGTGAGCTAGGCTGACGCCACGGCACTCTAGCCCAGGCAACAGAGTGAGACTCTGTCTCAAAAATAATAATAATAATAAATAAATAAATATGATTTAAATACTATTATTCAAGTAGAACAACTCTTCTCAAAGGGGCTTAGTTTTATTTGCCAGGATTTTCAGAAGTGATTTGAGTGTGAAATTGAAGGTGCCCTTGTACCCTAAATGGATGTTTGGGCGTTTGATGGACACGTGACAAGGGACAGCTCAGGTCAGTGTCAATCACAGGACCTACTGAGGGCACACTTGCTGCCAAGCCGGATCCAGGCCACACGCAGGCCTTTAGAAGAAACACCAAGTCCATCCTATCGGTACCAACGTTCTCTCCCAGTAGTTTTTCTGGACATTTGCTTTAGAGAGTCTTCAGAAATGAGCTGGTTTTCTTAACAAAATCAAACCCTCCTTCCCTGAAGTCGGGAGTGAAGGGTCACGCTCCAGGTAGGAGGTCAGCTAGATTCACAGCCTGACTCTGTTCCAAGACTTGGCTCCCCCTTTCAATGACCCCAGTCCATACAGCACTGACACCATAGAGCAGGAAACTGCATCTCCACTCTCTTAAAAGACCTCAGTCCTCCAAGGTTGGCAGTAATTAAAATTAAGAGAAGGAGCTGGAGGGAGAACAGCTGACGTGTACTGAGTGCGTCCTGTGTGCCAGGAACTGGGCTGAGCCCTTTCATGATCTCACTGAATCCTCACAATAGCCTGGGTGATAGTCACTATTATTATCCCCATTTTACAGATAAGAAAAACTGAGTATTCAGAAGGTCAAGTACCTCACCCAAGGTCACAGAGATAATGAATGGTGGAGCCAGGACTATGTTCCTGAAGGTCGCTAGTCTGCAAAGAAGAAGGTGGGGACAGTGTCATTGAACTTATAGCCCAGATGGCCCTCCCTCAGGACTTCGGCCACCTTCAGGAAAAGAGAGCAGGTCCTGGAGAGAGGTGCAGAGGGTGCAGCTGAGGGGGCTGGAGATGCCGAGCTGCCTTTTATGTTCTCTTGCAGCAAATCTGCCCAATTGTCAGCCCCAACCACCCACTTTATTCTTATTTCTGTAGATAAATACATCCACTCTTAATGTAGACGAGTATGTCCACCTTGCCTATCACAGTCCTATGAAGTCCAAAGACCTATAAAGTTTTAGGCCTCTATATATCTGTAATTGGGTTTGGTTTTGTTTTAAATCTCAGCGGTTTCTGGTGGAGTGCCAGTAACCGCCACGGGCTGAGATGACCTTGGCCAGCATTGGCGATGTTCACGGCAAACACTGAAATCCCAATTTAGTTGTAAGGAGATTCACGAGGGCTGTTTGTGGCCTTCCCTGCTTGGCCTGGTGGCTTTTTCGTGCATGTGGCTGGGGCTTTCCACAGCCAGCTGGCTGTGTCGGGTCTTAGCACGCACAGCTGTAAACACCTGCCGCCCTGCACCGTCTCTGGAAAGGGTTTGAGCTGACGCGCACTTGCCCGGTTCCACACGAGGAGGACATTCGGCCACACTTCCTGGGGGTCTAGTCTCTGCTGTGTGCAAATGAGATCCCTTTCATAAAAGGAGGGGAGTGTTTTCTATTTACCCTGCATTCATTCAACAAACACGCCCTTCTGTGCCACTGTGTGCCAGGCGCACAGGAGTGGGACAGTGAGCAAACGGCCACACAGCCCCGGTTTCTGCAGGGCTGGCATCGCGGCCAGGGTTTCTCGGCCTTGGCACTGTTGATATTTTGGGCCAGATCATCTGGACCAGTGGGGGGCGTGGTATCATGGGGTATCTATGGCGTCCTCGCCCTCTACCCACTGGACCCCAGTAGCACTCCCCATCTTCAGTTGTGACAACCAAAAATGTGTCCAGATGCTGCCAAATGTCCCAGGGGAGGGAACAAAATCAACCCAACTGAGAGCCACCGTTCTAGAAGGAAGACAGTGAGCAAAAATACAAACGATGTATCATTTCAAAGAAAGAGTCATTCTCTGAAGGATAGGAATACAATGATAACAAAGCAGTTGACAAAGAAATCAGACTGAATGTTCAGGAAGCGAAATGCAAATCAGCTCTCTTGAGTTACTCCTCAGCAATCACACAGTGCGTCAGCCTCTGGCTGGAGACGTTCATAACGGAATGCCGAGAGAGAGTTTTTCTTTCTTTGTGATTTCAGCCTCAGAATGGCCTTTACAACCCAGGGTCCAGCTCGGCCAGGGAGAAGTCGGGGAGAATGGATGCGTGTGAGGCCTTAGAGCTCAGTGAAAAGCTGGTACGTACATGCGACATCTGTCCCCCGCCCCCAAAGCCTGGGTCCCCTGCAGTCATTGTTAACCATAGGATAGTTTAGCTAAATATAAACCTCACATACCTCTTTAGTTGTTCTAATAACCCTGCAAGACCCATCTATTATCCCAGCATGGGTCAGAAATTGCATAGCCTAATTCCTTGGAAAACTGGGTGGTTAGAATGAATGTTTACATCTATTGTCATTTCCCCCCGGGATTCTCAAAAAAGGCGAAGCGGGAACGGATGTGGAGAAAATGAAAGTCGTACTAAAGCCCAGTTGCGCTCCTTCCCAAAGCTTTTGTTCTCTGCAATTGCAGAAAATGAGTGAAACAGAATTAGACGTTTGCCTCCTTAAAGCGGCCGCCAGCGGTCTCGGGCGCTGCCGCTGATCCGCAGCCGCTCTCCTTGCAGTACATGGACATGAGCAAAACGCTGGGAAGTCTGATGAACATCAAGGACATGTCGGGTCACATGTCCATGAAGTGCCTCTCCCCCAAAGAGAGGGAGAGGGTCAGCCAGCTCCGACAAAGGGACCTCGATCTGGTGTTTGATAAGATCACCCAGCTCAAGAGCCGGCTGGAGAGGAAAGAGGAGCTTTTGCGAGGATACGAGAAGGACATCGAACAGCTCAGGTACTGCGGGACCCCATGTCCCTGTGGAAAGGCCCAGGCCTCCCTTCTCCTGGCTAAACACAAGCCGGAAGCAGGCCTGGGACCAAAGGGCAGAGGCCTGAGTGTGGAATGACCTAAATGTCGGTAGCGGGAGAGGGAGGAGGAGGGACAGCGACCAGGACCAGAGCCTGACGGAGGCGAGTCTGTCTGTGAGAAAGTGGCCACAAAAGTGCTCAGGTGCCTCCGTTCTGTGTGCTGTCTTCCTGTGCACGCTGCACCTTCTGTGACCCTTGGCTTATGACTTGCCACCTGTGTGGCCTTGACAGTTCATACTTTCCATAGCTGCAGTCCCCGCGAAGGTGGGAGGCGCTGGCAGCACACCCTTCGCCACGCTCCCGCCACACAGACTCCGCCGAGGAGCTGTTTGTGCTGCCCTCCGCACCCAAATCCTTGTCACACTCTCGGCTCGTAATGACAGTCCTACCTGAGCCCTCTGTGGAGGTCTTTGGAGAAGCTTCGGGGTCTGGGACACTGAGGATGGATGGGAACGACGAGGGAAAAGAGAATGTCCCCCCTGTTCCCCCAGGCAGAGCAAAGTGTCCGTCCAGATGTACCAGGCACAGGTGGCCAAGCTGGAGGACGACATCTACAAAGAGGCGGAGGAGAAGGCCCTGCTGAAGGAGGCCCTGGAGCGCACGGAGCACCAGCTGCACCAGGAGAAGAGGGTCAACAGGACGGCCAGGCAGCAGAAGGTGAGGCACCTCTGCCCGGGCGGAAGCTCCCAGCTGCCCTCAGCTCCCTTCGGCGATGGCAGAGCCCACGGTGCAGGAGCGTTTGCTGATGCGAAGGAGGCGGCAGAAGAGCCTCAGCATCAGACAGACCCAGGTTCAAACCAGAGCTCTCCCACCTACTGTGTGACCTGAGGCAGGTTTCTTAACCTCTCTGAGACTCGTGATGCTCATCTTTGTAATCTCTTTAAATGGTGGCTGCTAGTCATATTTGTATTGTTCTGCCAGGTACTGGAAGACGTAGATGAATAAGCTCTCTGGGAACGGAGATTTGGGCTCGCTATTCTGAGCGCCTAGAGCATAGGAGACACCCAGTGACTCCTTGGTGAATGGATGGGTGGATGGACAGACAGGCCGATGGATGGACAGATGGATGGATGGGTGGATGGATGCATAGATGGACACTGGACCAAGAGGTGGGCAGGTGGATGGGAGGATGGATGTCCTCGGAGACCATACCCTGTAGTGTGGAACAGACGGGTGGAGAGCTGACTTCAGGCTGACGCAGTGGGGTGCGGGCTGTGTCAGGAGGGTGCCTGGGGCTCTGTGGCCCAGAGGAGGGCATCCCCCCAGCCTAGAGCAGTCAGCGAGGGCCTCCCAAAGCCTTGAGACCTACGCTGAGTTGCAAAGGAGAGTTGGAGTTTGTCGACCAAAGGGATAGGTGGGTGGACATTCCAGGCTGAAGGAGCCAGGGGAAAGGCATGAGGATGGGGCCTGCTCCCTGGCATGGAGCTGGAAATGGCATTGGCTTCAGAAACTCAGATTCCAGGCTCAGGCTGGGGGCCCGGCCAAAATGGGTTGACTCTCCCCTCCCCCAGTATCTCATCAGTAACACGGTACAGGAGTCAGTCAGCCCTGGGTTCAAATCTTCCCCTTATTAACTGTGTGACCTTGTGCAAGTTTCTTCCCCTCTCTGAGCCTTGCTTTCCCCATCAGTAAGTGGAGCTCACAGCCCCGCCTCTCGGGGTGGTCGTGAGGATGGAAGACAACGCAGGCGTCCCTCGCCACCCACACTCTCACTGTCTGAGCTTGGGAGCCAAGTGCATTGGGATGGTGAGGGGCCTTGTGCCGTCTTTAAAGTACCCGCTCTGGTCTTGGCACCAGCAGGTGGGTGTTGCCTCCTCTGTGCTGCCCGTGGCCTGGGCACGTGGTCTTTCAGGTGGGTCCCGTGACGAGCACCCAGACAGTTTCAAAAGTTCCCTGACCACCGCGAGCTGCCGAGGGGCTGGCAGAAGGGCTTTTGTGTTTGCGGTTTACACCTCCATCCATCCACTCCTGCCATTGCCAAGCATGTCTTTGGGCCTCCTCCAGGCCAGGCACCGGAACGGTAACTTCCAAATAGAATCAGACTCTCCTTTTCCCTTGACTCTTGCCTGAGGCAGAGCAGATCTCAAGGCTGGGGTCAGGCAAACAGGGAAAACAACCGTGGCCACCATCTCTCTGCATGACGTCTACAGGCCAGGCCCTGGGCCCCATCCACGCCTTGCAGCCGCGGTCAGGTTTATGAATGCCGCTCACAGCCCTGCCGGGCACAGTGGTCCCACCTTACAGATGAGCAGGCTGAGCCTCAGGGAGTTAAGAGACTTGCCTGGGTTCACACAACAGCTGGTGAGGAGGGCCAGGACTGCGCCCCAGGGCTCTCCTGCCCCAGCACCTGGGCTCTCTGCTGGGCTGGCCCCGAGTCTCCGCCTTGTAATTGGTAGCTTTTCTGGCATGGTGCTGTGTGTGTGTGTGTGTGTGTGTGTGTGTGTGTGCGCGCGCGCGTGCGCTGTCTGCCTGAGCTCAGAGGAGACCGAGCCCCCATAGAAGGAAGCCCCCTGCCCAGCCAGCACCGCTGGTAGGTGAGCTCCCGCGGAAGCCCACCCTCCACCCTGCAAACCTTCCACAAGGCTCCCTGGCTTGCAGGCCCACACGCAAAGGCAGCCATCCTGCTCTGACAGAGCCGCGGATGTGGCATTTCTAGCATTCACTGCTCTGAATTAAACATCACAGCTTCAGTCTGTGGTGTCATGGGGCTGTCTCCGGCAGAGGCTGGCTTCCTTTCACTCCGTGCCATGCCAGGGAGAGCTGGGCAGCAACAGAGGTCTGGCTGGTCCTTTGATGTGCCCTCTGGAGAGCTGGCTCCTTCCTGAGGTGTCCCCCAGGGCTTGGCAGGCTGGGCCCCAAAGCAGAGACACCAAACCACAGAAGCGGACGGCAAAGGGCTCCAAAAAGCCCATTGTCATGTGCTGGCTGAATATGTAAGAAAACCTGAGGATTTGCATAATCAGCTTCACATGCATTATTCATGGACCGCCTCATTCACACACAAGGCAGGGCCCGTCCAGCCTGGTTGGCACCAGACAGCCTTCAGTGGAGGAGGGTCTGAAATGTCCATGTTAAGCCTGTGTCGGGGTCCCCAGGAGAGCCAGAGCTGGGAACTCTCAAATTCATGGAACTCACAGCGTAGGGAAAGATGTGACAGGTAGCACGATCATGGCAAAGCTGATGGCGTCATGTACGGAGCTCACCACCTGCAGGCGCAGACCTCACCTCCCGTCAGCCTGCAAGGAGAGCTGGCGGTGCCAGCCCCCGAGAGGGTGGACAGAGGGTGGCATTACCCTGATACTCAGCAGCAGAAACGGGGCCCCCAATCTCAGCCTTCCTGGGACAGTGTGGCAGTGACAGTGACCCAGGCTGTGCCCGGTCTAGTCCACTCCCTACATTGCTAGGTAAGGCAGCAGAGTCCTCAGAGCTAAGAGGTGGACTTTGGAGTCAAACAAATAGGGCTCAAGCCCACTCCGCCCCCGAGACCCTCAGTCGGTGACTTTACCTCCAAGTCTCAGGTTTCTCAACAGTGGCAGCAATGGCAGCAATGGGACCTCCTTCCTGGGCCGGGGAGGGTAAGAGGAATAACTCGGGCAGCACCTAGCACGTGGCGGGCTCGGTCACTCGGTTACCACGGGGAAGAGAAAAGGCAACTCACGGATGGTGGGGACAATCCCTGCATCCCTTTCAGAGACCTTTCCCTCTGGTCCTCCTACAGCCGGCAGCGCCTTTGTACGGCTGTCTTTCCTGTTTGGTCAATACAGCCAGGGCTATGGCCAAGAAAGGGCTGATACTTCCCATGAATGGGCCAAGGCCGGAATTTTCAATAGAGAAACTTTAAATGCACAGAAGACGCCCTGTGAGAAGTACGCAGACCCTTTCTCAGGCCTTTATTAGGACGTGAAGTGTGCGGACAGCTGAATACTGTGGGCGGCGTCTGGCCGGGGCTGCAGCTCCGCTCCCCCTCCAGGCTCCAGCCAACCAAATCCTGGCCCAGGGGCTTGGCTTTGCCAGGTAGTCTCAGCTGGGCTGGAGCCCCTAACCGTCCCTCTGCTTAACGAGCTCAGATCCCTCACCTTTAAGATGAGGATAAAAATGGTGCCTAATTCAAAAGGGTCGATTCCATGAGGACACACACACAGAACCCTTAGCAGGCCAGGCATGGTGGCTCACGCCTGTAATCTCAGAACTTTGGGAGGACAAGGTGGGAGGACCGCTCGAGGCCAGGAGTTTGAGACCAGCCTGGGCAACATAGTGAGGCCCCCTCTCTACAAAAAAATAAGAAAAATTAGCAGGGTGCGGTGGCACCAGACTGTAGTCCCTGTAGTCCCAGCTACTGAGGAGGCTGAGGCGGGAGGATTGCTTGAGCCCAGGAGTTCAAGGCTGCAGTGAGCTATGATCACACCACTGCACTCTAGCCTGGGTGGCATAGGCTGTCTCCAAATAAATAATAAATAAAATAAAACTCTTAGCAAACAGGACCACTCAGTGGGTGGGTGCTCTTATGCCATCATCACTGTCATCACTATTCTATTCAACTCACTATTTTCCGAGAGTTCCTTGGGCCCGGATAGTCTCGAGATCTTGGTTTCCTCAGCGCCACTGTGTGTTTTTGACCAACGAGTAGAAATTGGGAGATGTTGTGTGGGACAAGAATGGGACAGGGGGCTGAGGGGTGGTGCCCTCGGGCCCACGGAAGGAGGCAAAAAGAAAATGTGGTTGGAGTGGTGCGGTGGGTGGGTAAAAGACGGCTCAAGAAGACGACCACCACTCCCCACCCATCTTCGGCTCACCAATTCCAGCGAGTCCCAGTGGCTCCCGGAACCCTCAGAGGCGTGGCTCGGACTGGAACAGGTAAGAACATGCTCAACACTGTCTTGCTCACCTGATATTTTCGCTCAGGAACGCGCAGAGGAGCTCGAGCAGAGAAATGCAAAAGAACCAGCACCTTGCAACTGTTCCTTCAAAGAGAAAGAGAGGCAGGTACGGAGAGGTGATCTGACGTCGCGGGCAGACACAAAGTAGAGGCGGTCTCGCACTCGGGGTAAGAGCGAAGGGCGTATGTGAGCGCCCAAGGAACACCGCACACCTCCACGCCCGTCCCTTCCCTGCCCAGCCCCTGACCCCACCTGCCTGCGGTTTGAACAAGTGGCCTAAAAGACGAGCGAAGCAGCCACAGCGGTATCTCAAGGTGAGAGAAGGCAGAGGGGAAACGCAAGTGTCGCTTTTGGCTGATGGAGCAGCCATCGTAGGCTCTCAGTGATTTGGGGCCTCGGAGACAAGGTCATGAGAGAAGAGGGAGGGAGGAGCAGGCAATCCCAGAGTCCTGCCCTAAGGACGGAATAAGTGGGGTGAAGGAAGCGGGGAAGTGGGTACAGAAGGAAGCGAGGAACGAGGGGGAAGTGTCTATTGTGACGGCTTCCGCACCCACCGAGGGGGAGCCTCACTGGACTCTGGACTTCCTGGCAGCCAAGGAGAAATGGAAAGCCAGCCTGGTCTACAGCTCACAGCACCTGTGAGACCTCATGGCGGGAGGCTCACACGTGTTCATAGGACCAAACGATTGATGTAAAGAACAGCGTCCCAAGGAACAACCTTGGTGCGGAAGCAGCGCCCTGCTGGCTGAGCCGTGTCTCAGAACAGCTCTGGAGACAGGCGGGTGCCACCACCTCCCAGTGAGTCGGGTAAAGTTCAGTGACAGCAGGGCTGGTGGGGGCTGGGCTCTGCTCTTCAGGGCTCAGCTGTCCACTGACTGGACTTAGCCCAGGAGCGGACTTGGGAGCAGTGTCCACACTGGAGGTCCCCGGAGCACGTGGGTCCCCTGGAAGGGTGTGGCTGTCAACACCCCACGCCTTGTCTCCACCAGAGCAGCTGTCCTTCATCTGCTTCATCACCAAGGTCCTCACAGGAGTTTGCTTAGGTAAAGGATTCTGCTGGGGCCAAAGGGAAGGAAGGAAGGTTGGTTTAGAACCACTGCTTTACAATATCTGGGAATTTGGATGGTGACTGTCTTCTGAGTGTAGTTCCTCTCAATAAGTTTGTGATAAATATTGAGTGGCTGCAGCTCGAGCCTCCTAGAGGGCAACTGTCAGCTAAACACGGGCTGGAAGCCTTCGCAGACAGCTGCTGTGTGAGGATGGAAGAGATTTACAAGCACTTACGCCCCATCCCAAAAGACAGCCTGACGCGCTCCCTCCGTGAGCTTTGGGAGTGCCACATAGGGTCACCAGAATAAAAGGGCGGGGGAGGGGGACCAAAACAGGATACCCAGTTATTTAGTATAAGATAACAAATACTTATTTAGTGTAAGTATGTCCCAAATATTGCATGGGACTTACTTATACTTCTACAAAGTGTTTGTTTTCATTCTGAAATTCAAGTTTAACGGCATCTTTTATTTTATCTGGCCACTCTCCAACAGCTATTTACTGAGCACCAACTAGATGCCAGGGTGGGAGGCTCTGAGCAGATGTCACAAAACCGCAGCCCACAGATGTACTGCTTTTGGCTCATGGGATGTTTTTTGTTTGGGTTTTTTTGTTTAAGTAACATTTCAAAACAGGGCACTTTCACAAAATATGCTGGGTTTCTGGCTTCTCTGGGAAACTTGGATGCTGTGGCAACACTGGGCCCGTGATCCCACAGGCCACCTGAGGACCCATGCTCCTGGGTTTGCTGCTGCCCCAATTTCACCCTCTTCTTTTACTGCCCTGGCCCCTGGCAGCGTCAGGTTGGTGAACCCAGGAGAGGCTCAGGGCTCTGAGAGGGAGACCGCAGCCCAGCTCTCTCCCTCCCTGCTGTGTCTCCAGTGCCCAGGGGGTGCTTGTCTTCAGAGAGCTGTCCCTGAAGTACAGGCGTCTGGAGGACGCCAGTGTCAGCAACTGTAGATCAAACCCCAAGGAAATAGCAAGCTCAGACGTGGGGCAACAGTGGCTTCCAAACAGGCCCCCCTATAGTTCCCGGTCTCCCTGCAGGGGCTTTAGCCACTGTGGGTCCCATCCTGCTTGGGCTCTTGGGAGGCTTAGGTGGAAAGCCACCGGACATGTGCAGCCTCTTCCACCTGCTCAGGGAGGCTCTGCTTCCCAAAGTAGATTCGTCCTCCAAGAAGAGTACAGGGCTCCTCACCAGCCGCCCAGGTGGCCAGTCTCCTCTGCTGGAACCTGGAACAAAGGTACTCCAGAGACTCAGTGGGACAGGGACAACGCACCAGGGCTCCCAGAGCCGCACATGTCCCCACCCGCTGCAGACCGCATCGCCACTCCCTGTTCCTGGGAAGGCCCCATGTTCTGAACGGGTAGCATCTGCAAGTTGAGAAAAACCCATTTTTCTTTTCTTCAGAAGGCAAAGAGGAACACAAGCTAAATTTTGTTACTATTTTTTCTGTATTAAAGAGACGAGTGTTTGTAGAGATGGTGAAGAGAAAGATGCAGAACTCAAATTCCCAGGTGAGCCAGAAAGAGAAGAGAGCATAGTAGGACGTCAGCAGGGAACCCAGCTGACGGTAGCACTGTAGCTGTCATGTACTGAGCGCTTAGTGTGTGCCGGGCACAGAGCTGAGTACCCAGCAATCATCGCAGCACCCCTGGAATGGGTATTGTCATTGTCCCCAATTTACAGACGAGGGGTCTGAGGCTCAGAGACTTTAATTCGTCAGAGCCACACAGCTAAGTAGGACCCTATGGGACTCCGTGTGATTGTGACCACAGGTGAGTGCCCCTTGCTCTCCTTTGGGTAGTAAACCTGACATGGTTTGGGTGGCATTTCTCTTGCATTTCAAGGAGCATCCCCTAGAATACTCTTTTTTAAGAGTTGATAATCAAGGCTCTGAAATCTGAGACATGTTGAACCGTTGCCATTCACAGTTCAACCCTGGAACTGGAAGAGACCCAACCCATATTCCGCTTTGCAGAAAGTAGAGGCGCACTCTCAGGAAGCTTGAAAGCTAAATACGTTTTGAGTGAATGAGAGAGGAGATATATTCGAGTTTGATAAAAGGCCACAGTTATTTTGAGACAACAAAATTATCATTGGAAAACCAAAGATATTCTATGCAAGGGACGTTTTTGGAAAATAGAAGCCCCTTCTCAACCAACACCCTTGTCCTAAGACTAGAAGGGGGCCACTGCCCTTAGCAGGATGTTAGGAGGATAGAGGGTGTCCCCAGGCTTCCCTAGACCTGAGACCTTTGCCACCCTGCAAAGGAGGAAGAGGGAGGAGGCTTGTTGCTTAGTCATCCGTGCACCTGAGAGAGACGGGAGCAGGCAGACACTGCCCTGCAGCTAGGTTTTTGGCTGAGGATGTAAAATGACAGAGGAGTCCAGATGGGCCCCGGACATTGTGAGAATGTTGTGCTTCTCCGAGATGTGAAGCCCCCTGGAATTTCAGGCCTCCTCTGGCTTCAGCATAATGCGGGCAGATGGTGCTTCAGCCACGAGCAGAGAGTGATCTTCCCACATCCCAGCCCTCCAGCCAGGGCTCAGGAGTTTGGCGTCTAGGATCTCCTCGGTTCAAAAGGATTTCCTCCAGGTTTCTTGCAAAGTAAAGTGTAGCTGGGGTCTCCCTCCTCTGTCGCCTGCCTTGAGTCCACAGGGTGACAGAGTCATCGTGACCACCGTAAAGAAGGCGGGCCCTGTAAGATCCTCTCCTTCTGTCTGGCCCATTCATAAAAGTCTCTCTCTCTAGCAAGCTTTGGAACTGGAATCTCTTCTCTTTTCAAGGCCCTATGGGTTTTTGTTTTCTGTCCTCCAAAATGCCATTCATGGATTTTTTTTTCCATTGTGGCTACCAGTTGTTTATGATTGTTTGCGAGTTGTATGCTAAACAGGAACATTTCTAGGCCACCTACTGTGCTAAGCACTGGGGAGAGAAGGGTGAACGAAAAGAGAGAGACTGCCCCGGCCCTCTGTCGCTCAACAGATACTGAGAGCGCGTGACCACGTGGCAGGGTCGTCCAGGTGCTGAGGTTGGATAACGCACCCTCCAAGGGGCCAGTGTCACCCCTGACAGGGCAAAACCTGAGGGCTGCCCAAGGGCAAAAACTCATTCATTTTCTATATAAAGCACAGATACGTATCTATACAGACATGTAGATTTATAGAGAGACACGTATATATGTACACTGTGCTATCTATAAAGGGGTGGGAGGCATTAGGAAAAAATGTCTAAGAAGTCTGGGGGGTGGCAATAATGAAGAAAAGGTGAGAAACACAGAATTAGATCAATGAAAACCTAAAAATCCCTGCCTTCCTGGCTTACAGTCTTGGGCCATTTTTTTGTTAAACCTAAATACACGTAATGGTTAAATAATTCCTTTCTGCAAAGTATTTTGAGGGCTGTGGCCCCTGGACTGAGCTCAGGAGCATTTTCACAGGGAACTGCCCCATCCGGGCACCAGGAGAGGCCTCCCTGGGGAGGGGAGACCTGAGCTTGTGTGGAACAGGCAGGGGATTGCCTAGATGCCCGCAGTTGCTGGAAGCAGCCACCCCAGTGTGTCCTGAGTCAATTTCCACCTGGTCATTGCCATTTAAACCTCTGCCTTTTCACTCAAAGGGTGGGGCAGGTGGCTCCAATGCATGGCGTCCGGGTGGACTCACTGGCTCCCCAGCCCCTCGGCCCACGCGTGCATGGGCACACTGCCAGCCTCTTCCCCTCCCAGGTCAGCCTTCCCGGCTGCCTTCTGCTGCCCCCTCCCTCGTCACACCCAAAAGAGAACCGAAGCTCCTTCTGTGGCGCTTCCCACTCCAGGCTCCTGGCAGGTCTGGGGGTGGGGGCGCCAGGGACCTGGGATTCTTTATTTTTAACAAGTCCCCCCGGCTCCAACCCCAACCGCCGACTGCACACCGAGTCTGGGCACCGGCATTTGGCAACCGTCCACAGTCAGCAATTTTATTGAAAATCCAGTGAAAAGGAATATAAAGGAAGGGTTGTTTAGAGGGAAAGGCTTTTGATGTTTGCCATTTTCTTTTTCCCTGGGCACGCGGACCAATATTGACTTTGTGGGCTAGTGCAGTGATTTTAGCCTTTCTCACCCCGGAACGATCTGGAATGCAGTCTCAAACACATTCCAGGCTCCCGGCGGTTCCTGGCACAGGTCTCGGGGTGATTTTTAAACTGGCCTTAAGGTGGAAATTGCTCAAGGGCTGGTCCTGACAGACCCTGTCATTGAAATCCTCTCGGAATCTCCTCTGGGCCCTCTGAGGAGGACGGGACTGATACTCTGGTCCCTATTTGACAGATGAGGAAACCGAGGGAGATGTAGTAAGTGGCAGAGCTGAAACTCGACCACCCACCCAGCCCTCTTGCCGCAGGAATGTGGGGGTCCTGTAGGTTGGAGCCGAAGGTCTGTAGGAGATAGGGTTGGCGGTTTAAGCCCTGCTGGAAAGAAACTTTCAAATCACAGAAGTATCTACAGTGGGTACAAAATTGTGTGTGTGTGTGAGAGAGACTCTTGGGCTGCAATTTATAGAAACCTACTCAGAAAGTGGGGCGGGGGACTCATAAGGATACAGAAAAGGAAGGGAGAGAACTGGGAAGCTGTGGGACCCCCGGCACCATCTCTCACGCACATGTCCACACGTGCACACACAGAGCACATGTCATCTGTCCTCTCCACGCCTCTGCTGATTTATTCTCTCTCCAGTCGTGTGACAGGAAGGGATGACCTCACAGTCCCCCAGTTCAAAGGACCAGCCCAGGAAGTGAGTGGCATCTCAGAGTCCCTAGTCCCAAATCCTCAGGGCGATCATTTGACAAGCGCAGCTGTGCCAAGTGTCCAATCAGCTGTGATCAGGGAGTAGGGTACACACTTGGCTGCCGCGACACCCCCTCCTGGGGGTGGGAAGTGCTCAAAGGGTTACACAGACCCCCTGAAATGTACTGTGTTTTCTCCTCTAAGCCATCAGAGACCTAAGACACATTCAATTCAGTGGCAACTTTTCAGGAGAAACATAGTGAATGTGCTTATCATAAGAAACTCCTGGTTTCAAAACCATAACAGGGGGACAAATATCTGTATACCTGGAAGAGTGTACCCCAAAACACTGATAGGGCTTATCTTTGGGTAGCATGAGAATGATAAATCATCTTTTCTCCTTTTTGCTCATATCTGTGTGTGTATATTTTTTTTTTTACATTTTTGTATACACAAAATAACAAAACCATTTGAGTGAAACTTTTTGGGATCTTGCTGCAATTACAGAATTTGTGTGTTTGCTCCTCTTGCCCGTTGAAGGTTGGAGTCAAGAGAGCCAGCCTAACGATGGACCACGAAAGAGAGATGCTGAAGAACGAAGCTTCCAGCAGATCCAGCCACAGCCTTTTGCTTTCGAAGCCTGGCGGAAAGAACTAGAGAAGCGTCGTCCCGCCGGCCTTGCATGATCCTCCGCGAGTCCATCTGACTCTTCTGTGTCTTCTGTGTCAAAATACTAAGATGCTTTTGTAGTACTTTAAAGATTGTTACTCTAGTATTTTCTTGCTAGGCTGGTATTTTGCACAATATTGTATTTTGGAGAGTGTGGGGGAGGGGTTCTTTTTTTTAATGCCTATGAATGTACGCATACTCAGGTATATGAAGAATTCAGGTTTGTAACCCAGACTCCCAGGCCTGGTAGGTTCCACATTTGGGTCACGATGTACCAAACATCAAACCTTCAAGGAGCTCCAAGAGACACAGCTGAGAAAACCCAAGACTTGTACTGGAGCCACAGGGCAGAATGGTAACCTCAGGGCTGTCGGGGCCATGGTACAGTGAATTTATATCTCTGTTTATTGTAATAAATTTAGAATGCCAATCAGTACTAATGACTACAATTTATATGGTACTCCGTGGTCTTCAAAACACTTCTCATTTAATCCTCCCCTAATCCCTGGGAGGTAAATAGTATTATGTCCCCCCATTTTACAGATGAGGAAGCTGAGGCCCAGAGGAGTTAAATGGCCTGCCTAAAATCACGCAGCTAGTAAATTCAAGAATTAGGTCTTGAACATGGGTTTCTAATCCCATCTCATCCTGGCCACTCTGCTACACCAGGATGGCCCAGCAGTTCTAGTCCCAGGCCACAAGGACAGGCCAAGTTCCCAGTCACCAAAGAACACACACTGCCCAGGTGGACACACTCCTCGTTCATGGCATCTGAAGAGGCCCTCATTCTCCCCGCTCCTTCCTCTGTTCTGCCTTCTCTCTACCCACCCATCCTCTCGCTGCCTTTCTTGTACGGCCACGTGGCCAAACCAAATGGGAAGAAGAGCAGAAGTCATGAGTACATTTTTTTTATTCCTAAAAAGCCACAATAAAAATATTTTTTATATTTTAAAACCGAATGTATTTTTTATGCTGACTAAAATTGGGGGAAATAGAACAAACTCTGTGTGATGTTCCATGGGGGAGACATCTCACGCACAGTTAGGATCTAAAGCCAGTGACAAAAGGGGGACATAACGACCTTACAGATACTCTTGAAAACTCCAGAAATTTCCTATAAAGACCCTGGTGTTATTTAGGCTGAACCACATCCCCAAAGTCCCAAACAGCAATTTGTTCTCCAGCACCAGAACAGATCACTTGGTGGAGCAGCAGTGCAAGCAGCTGGCTCCGGTCTGGGAGCCAAACTGTGTGAAAAATACATTATTTGTTGAACATGTATATTTGAATTTGCGTAAGTTAAATAGAATGCCTGTGTGACTTGGCTGTATTTTAGGTCTTTCAAAGGACACCTTAATTTTTATCATGCCAACATTACAATCCACGGTGGCAATGTATTCTCTTCACTCCTAGGATGGCATAGTTTTTTGGGCCTCTCCTTGACCACACCCTCCCTTGCCCAGAGAACGCACCCTGCCAGCAGGTTTGCCCTACATAATGCTGCTCCCTTAGCCATAGCTGATTGGCTGAGTAGTAGATACCCCACCTAAAGCAGACCAATCAGATTTCTCTCCTAATTCAAGCTGGGCCAATCAGCACCTCTGTCCTTGGTATTGGGAAGTTAGGACACTGGGAAGCCATTCACATCATTCCTGGTGCTGGAGCTTCAAGTCTCGATGCAGTTCCAGGGCTGGGGCAGCCATTTTCCCCCTTGTGTTCAGAGAAACAAAGCCAGTCTTCAGAAAAAAGGAGGCTGGAATAAATATGTAACAAGTAGTGATAAGAAACTACAGAACCCAGAGAGACAGTGTAGCATGTACTGCAGATACTAAGCCTACTTAATCATTGCTTAGCCATCACTTTCCTCTGCCATACAGGCTCAAAGCCAAAGGCCTTGGTTTTCCTGCCTCCCTTGCAGCTAGGGTGGGCCATGTTGTACAGATCTGGCCAATGGCATATAAGTGAAAGCCCCTGGGGAGGGCTTCCCTGCTGGGATAAAAGGCAAGCTTCTCTGGGAGAAAGTGTTTGCCCTTTGTCCCTGTGCCTTGTCTCCTTTTCCATGCCTGGAGCTCAGACTTGGAGCTGGAGCAGCCATCTTGGGGATCGCCAGGCAACAAGGAAGAGGCCAAAGCCCACCTGCCAAGACAATGAGTGGAAAGACAGGAAGGCCTTGGTGGGTGCCTGCTGGCATCGCTGAGCTGCAAACTGTGACCAAATTGCCTACCTCTGTACTTCTTGTATAAGACAAATAAATCCCTATCTATTTAAGCCACCATAGTCAGGTATATACATTTGTGCTGTGGAACAAACCACCCAAATTTTAGTAACTTGAAATAACAAATATTTATTATTTCTCCTGACTCCATGGGTGAAGCTAGGCTCTTTTCCTGTCTGGGCTGGCACAGCTGGGGCTGGATGGTTTAGAATGGCCACATTTACATGCCTGGTCATGGGCAGACAAGTTGGGGTTAGGACAGTAATTCTCAACTAGAAGCAACTTTGTCCCCCAGGAGAAGTTTGGCAATGTCTGGACATAATTTTGGTTGTCACAACCAGGGGATGGGTGTTATTCTAATCTAGTGGGTAGAGGCCAAGGATGTCACTAAACATCCTACAACGCACAGAACAACTGCCCACAAAGAATTATTTGATCTAAAATATCAATAACTACCAAGGTTGAGAAACCTGGTCTAGAGTGGCCTTCCACTGGGACACTCTCTCTGCTCAGCACACCCACTCAGCATCCAGCAGGCTAGACCAGGCTTGTTCATGTGGTCAGGAGTTCCCAGGAGCAGCAGGTAAGAACAAGCCCGAGTGCTCAAGCACCTTTCAAGTCTCTACCTGCCTTGTGTTTCTTAACATCTCATCAGGCAAAGCCAGAGTCAGTGTGGGAGGGGCTCCAGATTTTTACAATCAACCCACGTCAGATTTTCTGTTATTAGAAGCTGAATACATCCAACTGACACAGAAGGAGAAAATTCCCCTGATTCCCAGACATTCTGATTCCTAGTCCCTCACCTTGCAAAGGCCAGTTCCAGCACCTGCCCCTGGGCTCCACTAGGATCCTTCGCATCCCTCAAGATTCCTTGGTTGCAAATGACAGAAACCTCCAGTGGCTAACTTAAGCAGAAAGGGAGTTTATTGAAAGGAAATGAGGAAGGTGAGAGAATTGGGGGCTAAGCAAAGCCGGAGAGCCAGGCTTGGACAATCAGCCACTGGCTTTTCTTCCCCATAGCTGCCCCCTTTCTGTTTCAGCTGGTTTGAGTTTCTGTTATTTGCAATCAGACTGGCAGTTACTAAGACACCGTGCTACACAGCCCCCACTGTGGTTCTGAGAAGCTACCGGCAACCTTTCTCCTGCAGGCCCCCAAACCTCCCAATCTTCTTCTGATCCTCCAAGAAGCTAAGATAAACAACTAACTTCCTTCCTTCCGCCCTTGCCAATGGCAGCCCATTTGGATTCTTGGATTCGTGACTTTGCAGATAAGGTGCCCTTCTCCAGAAACTTGGCAGCGTCGCCAGTGCCTGCTGTTGTAGAAACCAGAGTCATGAAATGTCTAGGGGAAAAAAATAGCTTCTGGATCTGCATTCCAAAGTGTGCTCCTCGTAAGTGGGGTGGTTTCCAATTTTTTAGGGACTTAGGAAGGAAAGCAATAGGAAACCCGAACCTGCTAATGCTAATGCATCCCTGTTTTCCACGCTGAGGCCTCCTGGAGCAGGAGTTAGGGCACCCGGTGAGCGTAGACTATTTCGGCTTATCAACTTGGCCTCATTTCTATCAAGATGTGCTGCCTGCATCTCTCTGCTCAGTGTTCCAAGTTATTTTGGGCCAATCCATGACCTTATGTGCCTGTTTTTGTTTTTGTTTCCCAGGAATCCATTGCAATGCCTCCGTCCCAAGGAGGGAAGCATTAACAGGTCTTTGTTTTGAGTTCCTTCTCTTTAGCATACTGTTTTCCTTCCTAAGACCCCAAAATATTGGAGGCAGAAATTATATTTTCTGGCTAACTGTGGTCTTGTCATCAGAGAAATCAGAGATGCCCTTTGACTGGTAAATCATTTTTTTTTTTTTTGAGACAGAGTCTCACTCTGTTGCCCAGGCTGTAGAGTGCCGTGGCATCAGCCTAGCTCACAGCAACCTCAAACTCCTGGGCTCAAGCGATCCTTCTGCCTCAGCCTCCCGAGTAGCTGGGACTACAG